>JAPDHQ010004639.1:0-11637 GCA_026184515.1 Peronosclerospora sorghi | reverse complement strand
GCTGTCCCCGCCACCTGAGGAGCGACCCACGCCTAGCCGTCGGGTACGCAAGGTGAGCAAGAACACAAGCAGTCGAAGACATTCGGAGGACCCCCTTCGTTAGTCGGCAGTCTGGGCGCCGTGGTACCGCCTGATCAAGTCTCAAAAACTTCGATCAGCCGCTCCACCACAATGGTGCGCGTGCCCGGATCTTTGGGCGACGCGGGATATCACCGCGATTCTACGCAAGATAGAGCGGATGTGAAAGTGAAAACGGAAGCTGAAGCAGAGGTGAAAATCAAGGTGGAAAAGGAGGAGGTGGTTGTGACGACGGAAGGCAGTTCGCCGTCGTCATGCCTGAAGAAGAAAGGAAATGCCGATCATCAGAACCTGGGGAGGAATCCAGATGAAGTAAAGGAGGAGAAACCTCAACCACCTCCCGAGGCTCCTTCGGGAGCTCATGCGGATCATAACGCAAGTTATGATCCGCCAAAAATACATGTATATAATGATCCAGATTGGGATCCGATGGAGAAGTATTACAAGACCGACAAACCGAAGATGTTGATCAAAGCGCCTGGGTCGGAGAGCGATGAAAGCCGATCAAGCACGCCGCCAACGGAAGCCGATCTGGTAAAGACGTTTTACCAAAAGATTTACCGAGAGCACCTGGAAGATTACCTGATGACGAACTCGATCATGAGCCTGCTCGGGGTCACGATCAGCGGGAAGCTGAGTAGACCGGTCAACCAGCCAATCACGAAAGGAAAAGATAAGATAACGATTGTGCTAAGGCTAATACGCCTGATCAAGCAGGCTGGTCTGATAACAGGCGCCTACGATGCCGAGGAAGTATTCTATCAGGACTCCAAAGATCTGGCAGAGGCCACCCAGCTGTTGTATTCCCTATTGATACCCATCGTGGGCGAAGCAGACGATAAAGATTTCCCCAGTTCACCACCACAATCCTCGTTGAAGATTGAGGCAAGTCCGTCAATCAACGTAGCGGGACATTCAGGGTCATCGTGCTACGAATCTGCCCCTTCATAGGGTGATGATCAGGGAATTGAGTCAAGTAGCGCTGGGAGTATGGAGCCCACGATAACCAGAATGGAAGTTTGCCAAAAGGACAACGCCAAATTGCCGGTTGTCAAGATGGAACCTCAGTCGATCAAGACAGAAAACGATCAAGGGCCACAGTGGCAGATGTTTTTTGACAAAGCCATGAAGAAGTTTCTAGCTGAAGAGAGCAGTAAGTGGGCTCCCGGAGTCGTTGGCGCCAAAATCCGCCAGCCAAATCAAGAAAGAGCTGCGTCGATCAAGGATGTCGATATGGAGTCCGTACACTCGTTGCGTGGTCAGCAGTCGAAACCAGATAGGTCGACGACGGTAAAAGATGTCGATATGGAATCCGTGCACTCGTTTCACGATCAACGGTCTCAAATTGACTACTTCGACCCTGATGAACCGATCACACTGCCACGGCGAGCCACAGTGGCATCCGCGTATACTGGGACACCTGATCAGCAGCCAATTGCCAGAATTCGGATGTCTGCGATCAGCGATTTGAAAGAATTTTCGGGAAAAGAAGGGGATGAAGATCAAGCGAGGAACTGGATCAGTCGTCTCAAATAAGCATTGATGCGCGATCAAGCTTCTGATCCTGAAAAGTGTCTAATTCTGGGCGATTTACTGAAGGGACCAGCGCGCAACCGGCATCGACAGTTGAGTAGAACCACCCGATCAAGTTGGAAAAGTCTCGTGGATGAATTCGAAGTACAATACTGTGGAACTGGTCAATCGGTATCCCGCCAGTATTATTATATGAAGCAGCGATCAGACGAAAGTCCTATCGAATATTTGCACCGACTGAATGTGGCGGGACTGCGAGCTAAGTTACCGATCAGAGATGGACCGCCCGAAAGTCTGCGCGAACATGTTCAACATTTTCTGGACACTCTGGCCAATCGCGAACTCGCCGGTCAGCTGGATCTCCTACGCTTGGATCGTGCTTCGGACCTGGAAGAAACGTTGCGGGCATACGCTCGCAACAAGTGTTATCAGCCAACAGCGGCAGTAGGCACCAGCAGATTCCGCCCAAAATCCGTCGACGATCGAGCACCGGCCGCGACGCGAAATCCTAGTGGCTTACGTGCGATCAAGGTAACGTCTGGGAGCGAAGAATCAAGTGCTGATGATAGTGGAAGTGATGGCGATCAGCGCCGCTATATGATTGCACTATGCGCGATCAACCAGGGGCGCACGATCAGCCTGGCGAGTCACGATCAGGCAAACGAAGCGACTCCAACGCAGTCGATCAAGGGGCGATAAAGAAGTGCAGTCATTGTGGATCGATCAGATACGAAAACTTACGTTGCTGGAAGCGCCTGACTTGCCTGAAGTGTGGCAAGAAAGGACACCCCATCGATTAATGCCTGTACGTCTGCCGAGCATGAGGCGAGATTCACGATGCGGGGAAGTGCCCTATGGAAGAATTTTACAACCGCATCCGCCAGTGGTATAACCCTACCAAGCATGCAGGACTGTTGCCCAAGGAAGCCGAAGATTTGTTAAACTAGGACGCTCGCCAGGTTGGAATCTGGTACGAGACGAGCGCTCTAGTTTGTGTATTTTTGCATTTGTGGATAAGAAGAAGGCTGATCGAGTAGCAACAAGAGATAAGGAAAAACGCTATCAGCTTGATTTACCACGTTTGGCTAATTTACACATTGATAAGTTTTCTCGATCACCTGTGATCATGAAAGTCGAATTACTTCCAGGCGAATCACGTGGATATTGGAAATATCACTCGCCAAAGAAATGGTTCAAGCAAGTCAAGGAGAGTGGAAAAATCAATAACGAGCGAGCTATGATATTATTTGATTCTGGTGCCGAAGTGTCGATCATCGACTCAACCTTTGCTCGTAAGGTGGGTTGTTGGATTGACACGAGTCAAACACAAGAATGTGTCGGCATTGGAGAAAGTGCATACCAAACAGAAGGACGTGCAAAAATCAAGATCACGCTAGCGGGCTCATTGGTTTATTATTTCCAGGCATGGGTGGGCAAACGTGTTGGTCAAGATGCCATATTGGGTATGGATTTCATGATACCAGCTGGTGTTCGATTAGATATCGCTCATGGCGCACTAAGTTTACCTGACGAAGTGATCATCCCACTGGAGGGACGTCGACAGTTGTATGGGTCGAGCGGTAATTATATGAAGTTCGATAAGTATGAACAGATCCCAGTAGTCGATCAGCCGAAGTACGAATTTACGATCAGCGATCTCGCAAGTTGTGGATTACTCGTGGAAGAGATTGGGTCCCCACTATAACCAGGGGCGTGGGAAATTTGAGGTATTTACGTGTTACGAACATCGTCGATCACCCCATCATTGTTCAAGAAGAGACTATTTTAGGTATTTGGATGAACAAAGACGATGTTCCCCGCCGCCCCGGATTTGTTTCGTTCGGGTCCAACCGTTACAAAGAGTGGAAAAATCTGGCATATCAAGCCTCGACCGATTTGGTATCTGAAGATCAAGAAAGTGTCGATCAGGGTCCACTAGTCGAGAAGAAGGAGTATCCAAATCCTCGAAGTATCTTAGTACGTCCCACGGACACGATCGTCGCATCTGTAGCGTTGGTAACTGAAGGGGCGCAAAAGGTGCAAGGGGTGCAAGAGCGGTGAGATCAGGGGCCGGAAGTGAAAAGTCCGACCCTCAATCATGGAGTTGAACAGCCTGTTTCAAGCGATACACCTACTCAAGATGCGTGTAATCACCCCGTCTCAGTTAGCCCCAGCGAATTCGACGTGACACCTATTGACGATCAGGTTTTTTATCACGAAGGTGGAGATTTGTATGAGGAAGAATTGGAGAAGCAGCTTGCTACGTTACCCGAAGTGTCTGCAAGCACTGAAGAAGTAACCAAAGATGATTTGTTAGTCGGAGATCCCACAGTCAACACATTGGAGGAGATAGATCAACTTCGCGAAATAATTTGGGCGAAAAAACATTTGTTTATCGGGAAGGGAAACGCGCTACCCCCCGCTGCACGAGGAGTTGTTTGTGATATCGATGTGGGTAATGCGCGCCCGATCGCCCAAAAGTGCCGGAAAGTGGCCCCACAATTTCGCGAGAAATTGTCGGCCCTGATCAAGGGGTTGCTGGCAACTAAGATCATTCAGCCGTCAACGTCACCCTGGGCATCGCCTATAGTGATCATCGTGAAAAAGAATGGGGTCGATATACGTCTATGCATCGATTATCGCGCGGTGAATCAACTCACGCGTTTGATGGTGTACCCAATGCCCCTGATCACCGATCTACTCGAAGATTTGGATAAAGCGTTGTGGTTTTGCTCTTTGGATATGGCGAGTGGTTTCTGGGTCGTGTCTATGACCGATCGGGCACGCCAAATTTCGGCGTTTGTCACTCCATTTGGATTGTTTGAGTGGAATAGGATGCCCTTTGGCCTCAAGAATGCTCCGCAAATTTATCAGCGGTTGATCGACAATGCACTATATGGATATCTTAGGGTCAAAGACGGTGCACATGAATCAGCTGATGTATTTACAGCAGGAGAACCCGACCAAACGCCGGGCCCGTCTGTGCTGCAACAGCGATCATATATCGATGATATATTAATCCCTGCACCTACTTGGTCCACCCTATGCGATAAGGTGCGGCACTTGCTGGAAAAGTGCGATCAATGGAATTTGTCGATCAGCGTGGCTAAATCGTACTGGGGGCGAAGCGAAGTGCCCTATTTAGGACATCACGTCTCTTGCCGCGGGTTAGAAGCAAATCCAAAGAACCTGGACGATCTTATTAATTTGCCTTTCTCTGGCACCTTACGTGCTATTAAATCGTTCTTGGGAAGCCTAAATTACTATCGTCGATTTATTGAAGATTTCGCAATCTATGCCGCCGTGCTTTACGAATTGAGGGAGATAGATTATCAAGAGTTGAAGAAACGATCACATAGTGAGGCGGAATCAAATCACGAGGATGATCGACTAATTAGAGCAAAAGTGGCATTCAGCATGCTGAAGGCGAAGATTGCATCTGCTCCAACCCTGCGACACTTTGACCAGGACAAGACGCCGGTGATCGTGGTTTACGCTAGCAAATGGGCAGTATCTGCCGCTCTAGTACAAGAATACGATCAAGTGTACCATCCCGTCGCATTCGCTAGACGATCGTTGAAAAGCGGTGAGATGAATTACAGCCCCGTCGAAAAGGAAGTTCTGGCGCTTTTACGAATTTTGGATGTTTATCTCACGATTCTGGTCGGAAAGACGATCACCGTTTTATCACGTCTATCTACATTGAAGTGGTTACTAACATCCAATGGGTTGGACGGACGATTAGGTAGATGGGCTGCGATCCTATCACAGTGGGACCTTGAGATCAAGAAATGTGTACATGGAGAAGAGGAGGTGCTAGGGGCGTTAGCCGCAAGCATCACCCCTCGCACCGAAATTGATGAAGCGTTGATCGCGATCGCACCGAAAAAGCAACCGCGGCAGATGATCGAAGTACCACCTCCCACGGTTAGAAAAGGTGAAGAACTTTACGTGATCAGTTTTGATGGATCGGCAAGTGTTAAGCGACGTGTGGGTGCATTTGGTGCCATTGTGTGGAAGTTACCGGAATGGAAGATTATGATCGCGATCGCCGATCATGCACCGGATATAACGGTGAATGAAGCAGAATACCACGGGTTGCTTTTAAGTCTGGACTTGTTGGCACGATATCCCAAGGGAAGGGTGATCGTGTGTGGGGACTCTAATTTGGTGATCCGGCAAATGCGAGGAGAAATGGAATGCAAAGCTCCGCTATTGCAAGTGCTACAACAGCGTGCATTTAACCTCCTATGCGAGTGGAGTGATCACGATTTGGTACATGTCAAGAGAGAGTGGAATAGGAGTGCAGATCACATTACCACCATGGCTATGCAGGGTGGAACAAGATTTGAGATCGAAGATGAGAAACAGCTGGAAAGATTAGTTGATCTCAACCGTCTACCCGAAGTAATCACATGGAACGAAGATCAATCCGCCCCGCAAGTGCTAGTGACGACCCGATCACGTAACCACCGGCAACCACGACCGTCAACATGGACCGATGTACCAGTAGCCGGAATAAGAATGGAACGGGTGAAAAAGGCACAGGATGAAGAGAAATGGATCCACGATTTGCGGTGTTATCTGTACGGTGACGTTATCCAATTGAGCGCAGACGAGGTGAAGGATTGTGCGAAAATTGCCGACAACTATGATGTTGACGAACAAGGATTACTGATTTACTGTGGAAATGCGGCTAAAAGGAAAACCGGGGATGATCGGGATGATCAAGATGATCGCCGATCGTCAATTTTGCTCGTACTACCCGAGATCTTGCACACCGATGTCCTCCACCGCTATCATGTGATCTTGGAAGGAGGACACCAGGGTATAGGCCGCACCTATCAAAGGATCAGACGGTACTTCCATTGGCGGGGTCTATTCCGCAGCGTGCAAAGATTTGTTGGACAATGTGTGGATTGCGAAACGGGGAAGGGCCAGCCTACGATCAAGGGCATGTCGCCGGGGAATATCGAGGCTACGTGCCCGTTCCAAGTGATTGCCATGGATCACATACCTTCATTGCCTCGATCAACTGATGGGCATACGGAATTGCTGATTTGGGTTGATCTGATCACGGGTATGGTGATCGCGAAAGCTGGATCATCTCGCACAGCGCAGAAAGTCGCGGAAAATTACGAAGAGTGCGTGTTCCGACGATTTGGTGCAAGTGAGGTGATCAGGCACGACCGAGAGCCTGGATTTATGTCGGAAGTATTTCGTGCGTTTAACAAGATCGTGGGACAACGGCAGAGTGCCACTATGGCGTATCGTCCGCAGGAAAATGGCAAGGCAGAAAGAACGGTGCAGACGATTACGAGGGCCATCAAGATGTATGTGTCAGATGTCGGCCAGAAGGATTGGAGTGCATACGCAGAGCGACTGGTTTTTGCGTTGAGTTCAACCCCTGATCGCATTCGTGGAGAAACACCCTTTTACTTGGCGTATGGGTGGGATCCACGATCATCGCTGGAATCGACATTGCAATTAGGTGGAATTCGACGCAAGGATCGTGATGCTCGCCGATGGAGGTACAAGTTGCAGAAAGACTATCGCCTCGCTCGTGATCAGGTGAACGTTCGATTACACCAAGCGATGGCTGATCGAACTGAAAAGCACAACGATCAGGTGACGCCACACAAGATCGAGGATGGATCAAGGGTCTGGCTATACCTTGATCGCGTTAAAGAAGGGTATGCAAAGAAATTGGCGCACATGTGCCATGGACCCTTCAGGGTCGATGAGGTGATCGGTGATCATGCAGCAAGATTGGTTACAGCTGGCACGGACTATCGCATGTTCCCTGTGGTGCACCTATCCAAGTTAAAATTGGTTAAGGAGTTTCCAGATCGCCCTACCACAGTGTTAACAGCTGGGATTGAAGAGCGGCTCGACTTTGACGAAGCCTTGCTACCCGAGGAAAGCTGGGAAAGGACGCTAGATCCAGACGAATTTGAAGTTGATCGCGTCACTGATGTTCGATCTGGACGAAAGACTAGATATGGAAGGACGTTGCGTGAGTATCAAGTCTACTGGAAGGGTCATACCGAGCCGTCATGGGTAGACGAGGCGGACTTGAACTGTGATGCCCTGATCAAGGCCTTTGAGAGAAGGTTGATCAACCGACATCGGTTTGATGTAATGCAAGTGGATGAAGAGTCCCACTAATGTTTGATCAGCGGATTGATCAGGGAAATCGTGATCGACGAAGCTCCCAATGGATGACGAAGTGACGATTGACTGGAAATGGTGTTATAACAATGGATGTTGCGAGGTATGGTGATTGGATACGGCAGATGAGCCGACGGACTACCAATTTATATTATGCATTTAAGGACAAAGGACAACAGTGAAATGACATGATCGAAAGAATGTATTGATTGGAGAAAGGTGATCGACGGACTATTCGGACCCATAGAACTTACGGCGAAGGCGAGGAATCTTACGACCAGGGTGATTTTCGGGGCAGGAACGATATTGAACCCGCCAAGGTTCAAGGTCGTCGACATCTGCCAGCGTTTCTTGTAGGCTCTGAGGTGGCGGGTCCGATAGAAACCCAGGGTACCACACTCCATCATCAGCCGGGGCAAACTTCAGCGGGCGATTGTGGGCACAATGGGTGATCGAAGGGTCCAAGAAGATGTCGAGATCACATCTCCCGTCGATAATACCCCGCAAGATGAGCTCCACGACACGTTTCCAGGTCGCCCCAGCCCGGCTTCTGCGTTGGCGACGTTGGATGTAATAATCGCGGAAGAAGTCATCAATATCACGAAGATTCTTCGCGATAGGGAGATAGTGGGTTGATTCCCAAATCGCCAATGCGTGATGATCGAGGAACGTGAGATACTTGGTCTCCAGGTCAGCGAACCATCCAGCCGAGCGAAAAGAAAGAGGCGGCGACATGGTCGAAAAAATATCCCAGGGGCGCTGGGAGTATAAATGTTCAATCTCTTCCTGGGTGATCAAATGACCGGACCACGCACTAGTAGGAGGGGCCAATGCAGCAGGCGGGAACAACCATCCAGCAGGGCGGGTCAAGGAGTCGAAAACCACTTGGGCCGTGACGTTGTGTAAATTGTAAATGCCGAGCTGATCCGGAGTCCAAGGCAGGATATCGGCGTCAGTGGTACCATCAGAAACCGCGATCAAGGTCTGGAAATCACCCGTGCGAGGAAAAAGGGACCCGGTCGGGTCGTGATCAGGCTGGCCCTCGCTCCCGAACTCGCTAATGGTTGGAGTAGAAGTAATGGAGGCGATCGGGACAGTGTCCTCATCTTCAACGTCTTGATCGCAAGTAAGGGGATTATCATCCTCAGTCTTCGCCTCCGAAGCCGGAGAGAGAAGGCGTGGCCGCTTAGACGGAGAAGAATATCGGGAACGCCGAATAAGCTTTCCGGACGATGGAGTGGTACTGCCTACCGAGTTGGTCGTCAAGCAGCAGAGGGACTAGCGGGCAATGGGACTTGATCAGGGCCGGCCAGAAGCTGCAGAGATATGCCCGTCAGTGCGGACTGAATATTCGATTGATGAGAGCGCCACCGCGCAACCTCGCCTTGGGCCTGTCGTAGCCGATCACGCAATGTGTCCCGGTCCGCGGAAACTTGATCGAGGTGACGTCGAGCGGTAGTGAGTTCCGCTTCAACCCGGTCCGATATCTCCTGTGCTTGGGCCATAATGGCAGTGTAATCGTCCATCGACACGCGAGCAGACTCGTTCTCCTTCTGGAGGCGATCGCATTGATCCTTGTACTTGTCCACCTCGATAGTGAGACTTACCGCCCGTTGGACCAAGCGCAGATTGCGGGAAATAACCTGATCGCGCTCGTGCTGCAACGTGGATACACGCTGTTCGAGTTGCTCCAATTCCTTCATTTGGTATGCAATTGTGTCGTCAAGCGTTGATCGCAGGTAACGTTCACTATCGTTGCGACACTCCAGCTCCCGGATCTGGACACCCTGATCGTATATGGTCCGCTCTTGATCGGCGATAGTGCTTTTAGCGTCTTTCAGCTGGGTTTCGAGCTTCTTGACCGCAGCGTTGATAAGATCGCGCAGCGGCTCCAGTTTTTTAAGGCCTCCCTCGATTACCTTCTTCCGGTCCGTCGCGTCACGTTGGGTACGAGTGAGCCGCCGACGAAGCATCGCAACCGTGTCTTCACTCATGGCGAGTGAGCCAGACAACAAGGCGACCTGCTCGTTGCTGGAATGGAGAGCCTCTTGCAGATCGCAGGCCTGCTTGATCGCGGCGATCGCCTGATCAGCTGCGGCCTTATCCAAGGCAGGAACGTTGGTGATGTGGGGTGACAAGCTGTTTGTTGAAGATGGCATAGCAGACTGTGAATGCCTGATCGAGACAGCCAGATCGCAGTTGTCACGGTTGGCCTCAGTCGAGTGTTAGATCGCAGTGGACAGCCCCAACGGTAACCGCCTGATGGAACTGGGCTTGGTTGAGGGGAGACGGGGCAGATGATGGGTGATGATCGACTGCTGGATGGTGACCTGATCGATGTGCAACGGCAAATTTTCCAACGTCAGTATGATCCCCAGAGTCGACGGCATGATCGACCCTCGCCCCAACCGCTGTACGGCTGGGACGAGACTCAGAGGCGGTTGTCGTAAAGCGGACTTTTTAATTAGGCAAAAAATAGGGCCTAATGTTGGACATTTTATTAGGCCCATAGGGGGCCTAATATTATGACTAATGTTAGGACCTAAATTAGGGGCCTGATAGTGGACGCAGATAGTGGATACAGTAGTACATAATTAGGTACCGCCATGTGTACCACGGTGGGTACAGTAGTACGTACCACCGTGGTGTACATAGACAGGATATAGAAGGGACACGGAAGATGTGCGGATTACCTACAGGTACGCGGCGAACACCAGCGAACAAACAAGGAACAAGCGGAAAAATCAGGTCGACTGATGGACGGAAGGCGTTCCTAATGGACGATGCGGATTGGTTGAAAGTAGAAACAGGGTATATCTAAGGGTTTAATTGCTAATAAAGCTCTCCTTTTGCGTTCGATCTAGCAGATCGTTTTAGGGACGGCACCTTTGCGCCTCCCTCCCTATTATACCTCTACGTCCCGGGCGGGAGCACTTAGTGCATTTTTTGGCCCACCGGCAGACATAGAGTGTTGGGAACTCACTCCACAACTCCACCCGCAGTGTCTGCGGTTCTTCGTGTAAAGGTCTTTTGGTTTTGGGAACGTGACCGAGCAGTGCTCTCACCTCTTCCCCGGGAAATTAACGTTTGGCCCCTAGAGTTCGGCTGCTTTTTAAGCGCCCCACGGGAACTCTAGGTGGATTTTAATATAAAAATACCTATTCCTCGTATAGTCTAGGCTAGGAGCGCATTGATTTGGGCGTTCCTTAGCTGTTTGACGGCTTAGAGGCTCCGCTATCAGGCAGTGAAGACTTCCGCTGTCTGATCAAGTACCCCCCCTACCGATCAACACCTGATCGACACTTTTTGCAAATCGTGATCGTGATCGCTGATCGCAAATCGCGCCAACTGCTACTTGAACGACTTCCGGTGCTTGATCAAGTCTGATCAAGGTATATTACGACTGGGCAGCAGCTTTTAGCCCCTGATCGAGCCTTTCAGTACCTGATCGCACTTGCGATCAAGACCTGATCGCACCGTCGATCAAGTCACCTGATCGCATCTGCGATCAAGACAGAATATTGTTGATCGACGGTTATTAACGTCAGCCAAAGCCTGATCGCGCCTGATCACGACCGATTGGCTTCGTTTCAGCGCCTGATCGCATCGGAACGCCGCCTGATCGCACTTGCGATCAAGACGGAATACTGCTGATCGTCGGTTATTAGCATCAGCCCAAACTTGATCAAGCCTGATCACGGTTAATTGACGTGGTTTAAGCACCTGATCGCACGTGATCAAGCCTGGTCGCATCGGTTGTATCGTCACAAGTTGGTTAATTTAATCTTGCACCAAGAATTCGCTGTGCGCTGTCCCCGCCACCTGAGGAGCGACCCACGCCTAGCCGTCGGGTAC
>JAPDHQ010004633.1:0-11363 GCA_026184515.1 Peronosclerospora sorghi | reverse complement strand
AATTTTTGATGGAATATCAGCACGGTGATATCCACGATCACCAAGTGATCCGGGCACGCGCACCATTGTGGTGGAGTCAAGTTCGAAATCGAAAACATTAGCATCGATAACCTGACTACCACCATCGCGCCCAGCCTTCCAACTTTCGGAGGGGGTACTCCGCGGACCACCACTCGAGATCTGGTCCGATCGTCCGCTGCAAGCAGACGACCGGTCGTCATCAGAACCCACTTGGTCCGATTGTTTAGTGTCCATCTCACCTTGTGTACCCGATGGAATGGGCTAGTTACACACTCGGTGGATCGGGATCGCAGATTGGATCGAAGCGGTCTTGAATATAGAAGACCGATCTGGGTAGGTATCTCTGGGGCGGAACTCTTCACCCCAGACACAAACAGACCAAAAACACTTCCAAGAGATAACTTCGAATAGGACGTTCGTCCAAACGATTAAGACCTGACCAATACGAAATAATAGAGGGTAGACCGACCGTTCCGGTCTATCCCCTGACCAATACGAAATAAGACCAAAACCGGTCTAGTTTCCAACCAATATTAAAACAAGCCAATATGTCCGCGTAAAGACCCAATATGCTCGTGAAACTCCACAAACGATATCTCCACGCCAAGACCAATCCAGTGAATAGCACGTTCCAAACGTACTTGAGTTGAGGTGTTGAGATCGCCAAATCGTACTCCCGTCGAGGGACTTCCGGTGGGCCAAAGTGCGCGTGCGGCGCGTCCAGACCGGGTATAATGGGCGAGAGGGGATAATTCGACCCTCTGCCCCCAAACACTCCGCGGCGGTCGGAGGCGACTAGTGTACAAAAAGGGAAGAACGGCAACCCCTAGCTGTGGTGTGAACCAAGACCAGAAGAGGTTTCAGCCACTTATCCGAAAGCTAAAAGATTTCCTTACTTAAAGGTATAACCTCTGTACTAAAAGGTAAAACCACAACTAAAATACTACTACCCTATAGTCCCTAAATGTACCCCCCACAAAAATATGTAAAATACCAAAAGTCGGGTGACTCACCAAAACTTGCGTTCTTGACACTTCTTGAGCCTGATAGGCTGAAAAGCCCCCCTTGTTTAAACCAATCCGAAATTAGACCAAATGCCTTGACGAAACTTGACCAAAAGTATGCCAAATTTTGGGTACGCTTCTCCACAGCCGCCCCCGAGTCAGACCGTGTCGCACAACGACAACGGTCTGACCTCGTCCATCAAATTCAGTTGAACCTTGGTCATTCAGAGTTTTCCGACATGGAGCAACCATCTTCTTCATCCGTTCCAGGTACTTGCACTGCTGGACTTGACCTTCTTGTATTTCCTTAACGACCGTTCTTGTAGGCACCTCGCATACCACGTCATCGCATGTCACTTCGCCCGTCCGGTCGGTCCGGTCTGGCAGCTCCCATCGTTCTACTGCACCTCAGACATCGGCAGGGCATCAGACCGGGACCGACGCGCAGTTGCAATACGCACTTGAAGAGATCGCACGTCTCCAGGAGCATATTGCTCAACAGGCAACACAACGTAAGAATGCATGTCCGGTCTTCACCTTGGACCTGTTCTAACCTTCGTTTGTCTTCATCCCGTATACCTCCAGCCCGTATACCTCCTGGCATCAGCAAGGCAATCAATGCCCTGCTTACCGCCGATCGGCAGTCGAACACGCATGACCTCCAGCTGCGTCAGATTTTGACCGGACTAATAAACGCGCGCAATAGGTTGACCCGCTTGGAGGCTCATCAGCTTCATCTTCGGGAGCAGCTTGTGATGGTCCAACAGCAGCAAGCAGAAGACCTGCTTGACCAGACCACGTTGAGCATTCAAAGCGACGACCTCGAGAGGCGTCTCACTGAGCCCCGAATTTCGATTCAAGACCATACCGAGGAGGTCCAGTCTTGTGAACGCAAGTCGAACGATTGGACGCAGTCAGCGAACGGTCGTCGGGCGGTATTAAAAGAATGTCATCAGCGCTTGGTTGACCTGTTGCGTCCTCGTCGGTATCCGCTTGCTGCCTCCAGCGTAGACCGGTCTGCGTCGGCCGCCTTGGTGGACCTACACTGGGACCAAGACCAAGGCCGTTCATTGGCCGAAATTCTCCCCCCCGAAATTGCACACAAATCAAAGAAGCGCGCGGACGCGCCGGGTAGCTCGAGGGCGCGGGGCATAGCGCGCGACCCTGAACTCGATGGGAAGCGTGCGGTGCCCCATAAGCGAGCCAAGACGCAGGCGCTTCTCGTGGGCCCAAGCTTGGACGAGGATGACGACAGTAACATCTCCAAAAATCAATCGCCCTCGACCACCGGTGCTGACCGTGCCAAGTATTCAGAGGTCTCGTCCTGGGATGACTCCGGCGAAGACTCCGGTGATTTGGAGTTTGCTGTCCCCATCCCAACCAAGTCGCGAACAAGTCCACATGAAAGTTTTGTTCAAGTTGCATCGACTTCGGAGCAGACCAAGAAGACCGGCCCGCATGGTGGTGTTCCACCACCTCATGCGTCGACAAAGTCAACACCTACGGTCTTGCCTGGGACGTCCAAGCTCCACAAAGATGATTTGTTGGCCAACGTGGCAATCGACAGTTCTTCCCTTCCGCCACGAACGCGTGAGGATACTTTGCCGTGGTCGCCAGGGCAGATCGGTTGTTTACGACGGTCCACCCTGACCAAGCAGCTCCTGGCCCTGTCTTTCTCTCGTCCAGACCATTGGCTTTTCCCGCCGGCGAAGAAAGTTCCTGCCGCGTTGGAATGGCGGCCGGAGTTGATCACGTCGGCACAGATCTCCTGCTTGTACGCTGACGAGCCGTGGAAGATATTCGAGCATCCCAAGCTGGGGTTCATCTTCCACTCGACTCCGTGGGCCATGCTTTCATGAGTCGGGTGAAATATTTAACAAGATTTACGCTCAAGCCATCTGGGAGGCATCCCACTATCTGGTGCTTCCCCCTGAACGAGTTCGGCAAGACCCTGGCTTGGAGACCATCCAGAACAAGCGCAAGCGGCGTCGGATCAGAGCGGGTGAGGCCTGGCAGTTCCTGTGCCAATATGTTTTGGACGGGATGCTGGCCCACGAGTGCGACGTCGATGTGTTCTTATATCCAGTTGTACTTCATATGCCGCGGCGTCGCGTCGAGAGGACCCGGCTGCTGGCTGACGGTGGCACATGGTACCCCGGTCTTGGGTGCATTACACCGGTCTTGGACCTCAAGGATGCTTTGGTCCAACTAGACCAACAAGAACCTTGGCGTAACCAGTACCAGGACCAAGTTGAAAATCATCCGTCGTTGACCGTCGGCCGTCTGTGGGGTGATGGCGAGTGAGGTCGTAAGTAGTCTACCAGATAACACTTAATATATATCATCGTTCTTTTTCACATGTTCGGTCATCAAATCACTTGAGCTAATTCCACCACTTTCTCCAGAGTTGCACTAGACACGTTATCACCAACCGTTCCACTTACATCGCGAAAAAAACAATCCACGTTCGTCACTCCACTATTACAATTCGTCACATATTCACAATACAAAATACACAAGACACAAGACCTTCCACCTCTTCACACTGGTCGGGAAGACCGATGCTACTGCATGTCTTGGTCTTGGTCTTCATGGGTCTGCATCACTGCGAAACGGTTCCGACTGACTCGGTCCCGTTCGAATTCTCGTAGTAGTGCTCCACAGTTCAGGTCGGACTCATCGATCCAAGTTGTTTCATCATGGTCCTTCCATCGGACCAGATATTCTCGGTGGTTCCGGCCAAACCTGGTCTTCTTGACCGATCGGACGTCTAAGACCTTTTCCACTTCAAATTCGTCCTTCTCCAGCGGTCGTTCCCAACTGTTCTCCGGCAGTAATGCTTCATGGAAATCAAACCATTCTGCCTCGTCTACTAGACAGGGCATTTTGGGACGATCAGGAAATTCTCGGACCAGTTTTAACTTGGACACCTGTACGATCGGGAAGACTTTGTAGTCCGTGCCGGTTGTTACTAGACGGGCAGCGTGTTCACCAATCAGCTCGGCAACACGGAAAGGACCGTGCCACATGTGATCCAGCTTCTTCGCATAGCCCTCCTTCACTCGGTCTAGGTACAACCATACCCTCGCCCCTGGTTCTATACTGTGGGGTTGGACCTGGTCGTTGTTCCGGTCTGCCCGGTCTTGTGTAGCTTGACGTAACTTTTCGTAGACAATTTCTCTTGCATGCTGGTAATGTTTCTGGACCTGCATGCGCCAACGTCAAGCATCACGATCGCGGGTCCGAGTGCAGCCAATAGGTATCGCGGCTTCAAGAGTGGACCGGGGGTCCCATCCATACGCAAGATAAAAAGGCGTTTCTCCTCGGACCCGATCGGTCGACGAGTTGAGTGCAAACACCAGCCTTTCTGCGTATTCGTCCCAATCGCGCTGGTCTGGATCGTCAACGTACATCTTGATTGCTCTTGTAATAGTTTGTACCATACGTTCTGCTGATCCATTCGCTTGCGGACGATATGCCATTGTCGCGCTCTGTTTCTGTCCCAGCATATTGTTAAACGACCGGAACACCTCGGCCATGAAACCGGGTTCTCGGTCGTGTATGATGAGCTCGCTGGCGCCGAACCTTCGGAACACGCATTATTCGTAACTTTTGGCGATCTGCTCGGCAGACCGGGACGCACTTGCCTTCGGAATAACTAGAACGGTGAACAGGTCTACCCAGATCAACAACTCAGTATTGCCATATGTCGATTTAGGCAGCGACGGTATATGGTTCATCGGTATGACCTGGAAAGGGTAGGTAGCTTCGATATTTCCGGGCGATCGCCCCTTGATTACTGGTCTACTCTTTCCGGTCTCGCAATCCGTACAAAACCCCACATATTTCTGTACACTTCGGAAAAGACCTCTCAGTGAAAGTGGGACCTGATCTTGTGATACGTTCTTCCTATTCCTTGATGTCCCCCTTCTAGACTCACATGGTAGTGATGGAGGAAATCCGGCTGCGGCAACTCAGGTATCACCAATTTCGCCAATCGGTCCCGGTCTGCACTGTCTTGGTCGGCATCGCGGCAGTAATATAGTAAACCATCCTCATCCACTTCGTAACTCTCTGCGATCTTGGCACATTCTTTCGCTTGGCCATTCGTCAACTTATACAATTCACCGCGCAGGTAGGTCTTCAAATTCACAATCCATTCTTCTTCGTCCTGCGCCTTGAGGATCCGTTCTGACCTTAGTCGTTGCACAACAGATTCACTCAAGCGTTCCTTTGGGAACGTTTGGTGGGACTTCCGAGCTTTCGGTCTAGTCGTGACCATCACATGCACCTGGTCCGGAGCGTTCTTGGGTCCGATCACCTCGGGGATCCTGTTCATATTCATCAATTCATCCATAACGGACTTCTCGGTGATCGTAGACCCGGTATGGGCTTTCATGGCATTGGTCGCGAGGTAGTAGGCACTTCTGTTCCAGTCCCGTTTCACGTGCAACAGCTCGTGGTTGGGATGGTCTTTCAATGCCTTCATTACCCGATCATTTAGCGTCTTAGTCGTGGGTCCTTGCAGTCGATCTCTCCGGTGACCTGCCTGATCAGTGGGTTGGAGTCACCACATATGATGACTCGCCCCTTCTCTTGCGACGACAGCAGGTCCAGACATAGAAGTAGACCTCGGTACTACGCCTCGTTAACAGTAATATCCTTCGTGAAATCGGCAGCGGCTGCAACTATAGACCATTGTGGCAACTTCCACAATATGGCACTATAGGCGCCGACCTTCTTCTTCACGCTTGCTGATCCGTCAAAACTTAAGACCAAGAGTTCTTCATCATGGTCGACGGTCGGTGGCGGTCTCCAAACTGACTGCCGAGGTTGCTTCCTCTCGGGGCAATCGCTATCAATGCCTCGTCCACTTCAGACCGAGGGGTGATACTGGCAGCTAATGTTCCCAATATCTCTTCCTCGCCCCTGGTGCACTTAACGACCTTGAGGGTCCACTGCGACAAGACCACCGACCATCTACCTAGACGTCCGTCCATCCCATTGGCTGATAATAGCCAGGCCAAGGTAGAACGCCTTGACAGGACCTTTATAGGTCGACCGACCAGCAGGTTGTAACACACATACAGAATTCGTAGCAACGCCAGAACTTCTTTCTCGGCAATTCCATAGTTCACTTCATTTGGCTTCAGCTTTCTGCTCGTGAAAGTGACCGGATGGTACACACCATCATGATCTTGTACTAGAGTGGCCGAAATGGCCCACTGACTAACATATACAATAATGGTCGGGACCTTTTCGGGATCGAAATGCTTCAAAATCGGTGCCGTCGCCATCTTAACCTTCAACATACCAAAAGCAAACTTTGCACGCTTCATATGGTCTTCGGCCTCCACTTGCGGACAATCTGCAGCAAGACCAGAGTCGGCGCCACCATGTAAAGTTGCCCGGTCTTCTTCGCGCAACATATGGTAGTCCACTTCCCGGAGCTCATACAACACAGCCGCGTAGATAGCAAAATCTTCGATGAAGCGGCTGTAGTAGTTTAAACTTCCTAGGAAGGACTGCATTGCCTTCAGAGACTTGGGAAACAGGAGGTTGATTAACGAATACAGGTCCTTAGGATTAGCCTCTAGACCATTGTTCGAGACCATATGACCTAAATAGGCGACCTTGGACATACCCCAAAAACTTTTTATGGCGCTGATAGATAGGTTCCAGCGGTCGCATGTCTCCAACAATCGTTCAACCTTCTCGCACAGATCGTTCCATGACGAGGCAGGTATCAGAATGTCGTCGATGTACGACCACCTCCCTAGAACGGACGGTCTTCTTTCCCGATCGGGTTCACCCTCTGTAAACACATCATAACTTTCGGCAGGGTCCCGATCGGTCTTGATTTTGAAGTGTCCGTACAGTGCGTCGTCTATCAACCTTTGATAGATCTGGGGTGCGTTCTTCAGACCAAACGGCATACGGTTCCACTCGAAAAGACCAAACGGTGTCACAAATGCGGAAATATCACGGGCTCGATCAGTCATCGAGACCACCCAAAATCCACTTGCCATGTCCAGCGAACAAGACCACAAGGTCTTGTCCAGGTCTTCCAACAAATCATTAATCAGCGGCATCGGGTACACCATAAGTTTAGTTAACCGATTTACCAGCCGATAGTCGATGCACAACCTAATGTCGACGCCGTTTTTCTTGATAACAATTACGATCGGCGAGGCCCATGGCGAGGTCGACGGTCTAATAATCTTGGTAGACAACAGTCCTTTGATAAGATCAGAAAGCTTTTCACGGTACTGTGGCGCCACGCGTCGACATCGCTGAGCAATCGGCTTGGCATCTCCAACGTCAATATCGCAAATCGCACCACGGGCTGCAGGTGGTAAGGAATTGCCCTTTCCGATCAGCAGATGTCTTTTCTTCCATATGATATTCTTCAACTGCTCGATCTGGTCTGGACTGTTAAGGTCTTGATCACCCACTTGTAAATCATCCATTGTAACTTCGGGAGATTCGGCAGACACTTCAGGGAGGAATGCCATTTGGCTTTCCAGTTCCTGAACGTACTGTTCTCCGCCTTCATGTATACAGAATTGTTCATCTTCTGGGGTGATATCACCTAGACCATCTGGACCGGCTGAACGACCCTGGTCTTGATCGACGGGCTGTCCTTTACTGATATCGGTCAGATTAGGAATACTGTCATGGTCCGACCTAGCAACTTCATGTTCCCCTTATTCCGTTTCTTGCTCCGCTGTCGCCTGGTATTTTGCTGACACCACGTTGACTAGCCTCGGCTCGTCTACTTGATGGTCCACCGTTCCTGGTGAGTGCGGCGCCTTTCTTCGGACCAACATCTTTTTTGGGGTGACATAACTTGGTCTTTCTACTAAAGGTGAGGTATCCTCTTCCACCGACCCATCATCGCTGATAATATCGGTGGTCGATTGGTACGCCAGGTTTTGCCACTCGACATACCGCCACGACCCAATCGAGACGAACCCCATCTTCCTTGGTACCTTCCCTTCTGCTAACCACATGCCGACAATAGTGTTATTGTCCAGTGTCAGTGGCTTGTCACCGATATTGGTAACACGGACAAAATCACGTCGACCAGCACTCTTTACGAAGGTCGAGACCCACCAATCGCCCCTGGTCAACCACAACTTCCTCGAACGAAAACCTTTCTCAACCGGGGTATCGGCAGACCGACCAACTGGAATAGTGAGGTCTTGGTCCCACCGGACCAGATCGGTTTACGAACCATACAGAGGTCTTCGACCAGCCAACTGGACCTGGACCTCATCCGGAAGCGTAAGCACTCCATGTGACAGGTCTAGGCGAATACCAGCTGGGACCATGAAATCCATTCCTAGTAAAGCGTCTTGACCAGCCAACTTGCCAACCCAAGCGCTGAAAAAGTAGACCAGCGATACCGACAAAGTAATTTTCACACGCTTTCTTCCTTCGGTCATATAAGAGTTTTCGCCGATCCCGACGCATTCTTATCTCTGGGTATCGTCTATACGACATCCGACCTTACGAGCAAAGGCGGAGTCGATTATCGATACTTCAGCTCCAGAGTCGAACAACATCGTCGCTTTCTGGTTTTTAATATTGCCACAGGCTTTCGACTGCTTGAACCATTTATCAGGCGCGTGATACTTCCAGTTTCCGCGGGATTCTCCAGGCAGCAAGTCCAACTGCATAACCACCTTAGCCCGGGAGTACTCATCGGTCTTCAGACTGTAGACCGGATGGTCTCGGTCGACGCAATTTGGAATAGAACGTGTATTGTCGGTCTTATCCTCCTTGCCGACATATGCATAGATGTGAACCGTAGAACGCTCGGCTCGATCCGGATTCCAACCTGGCGAGCGTTTTAGTTTAACATCTTTTTTGCGTCCGGCGGCAGCATCCCCGCGTGCTTGTCCGGCACGTACCACTTGTGCATCATGTTAAAAAATTCTTCAATCTTGCAGTGGCCGGCCTCGTGGATCTCTCCACATGACTTGCATACGAAGAGGCAGTGGTCCGTCGGGTGGCCGCGTCTCTCGCACTTCTTGCACACCATCTTCTTCCAGCAGTTTGGACCATCATGTTTGCTCGACCCACAGTGGGAGCACTTCTGACGAGGTCGGTCTGGATAGGACTTGATTCCGTTCCTTCCCTTCCGATCCACCTGGTCGGACTTCGACTTGGTCTTCGGGGCAGGTCCCGCAACATAGACGTAACGATACTGGTCCTCATCCGATGACTCCTGGCTGGATGGACTTCCACTTTACCCTTCTGACCCCGTGCTGTCATCAGCTACAATTGCCTTGACCGCTCGGGTCGGTATGGTCCAAGGTCTCTTGACCGGATCGGTCTGGGTTTTGGAACGATAGCGACCTGATCCACCAGCGGTCTTCTCTCTCATACTACGCGACTGTTGTAACGTCCACAGGGTCTGTTCGACTTCGCCCGCATCCTTAAGACGCAGTAGAGTAAGCTGGTCCGCCAGTTCTTGATCGTCAAGGGTACTAATATAGTGACCCACATGTTCTAAGGCGGCACCGTTCGGCGGGTTATTCTCTTGGATTGTTATGCCGTCGCGAAGTGCAGCAACGTTCAACCGATGCAAATACTCGATCGGTGTTTCGTCGGCCCGCTTCTGCATATGGTGGTACTTACGTGCGCTTGAAAATACGGAGTTACAATATTGACCTTCAAACTCCGCACATAACAGGTCCCAGTCAGACCGGACGCCCCGACCCAACTGTTGAATCCAGTTCGCAGCCGGTCCTTTTAACAAATCCCGGAAGATTAAACAACGTTCGCTTTTTGGGGTCTGGTCTCGCAGGAACGCAGACTTGACCCGACTGAACCAAGACCGGGCCTGGTCTTCATCAGCATCCTTGCCGGTGAAGTCCTTGAGGTAGGTCGTCGCGGCCATACGGATGCGCAGAATCGCAGCAGATCCAAAGTCGTAGGCAGTAGTGGAGGCTAGGTTAGCCTTGTGCACCTTGCCTGCGCCTGCACCATCTGACCCACCATGGTCGTCAAGACCGCCGACCGACTCCATATCACAGTCACGTGTCTTGCTTGGTCTACGCGGTCTTGCCGGTTGCGGCTTGCGCCTTCCCTTGCCTGTTGGTTTATCACTTCTAATAGGCTTATCCATAGATGTTACCGATTCCATATCCACATCTTTGCAAACATTGACACCTTGACAGGTAGACCGGTCTTGGACATGTGGGCGCATTGGTGGTCTAACCCGTTCTTCCATGAAACGTTGCATCATCGTCTCAAACATGGCTTGGACGTTGGCTGGCGTCATGGGCAAAGTTTTGATACCCTCCTTTTGAGGAACTGAGGCCTGTGGGTCTTGCTGGAGCCCCGACTGGCAAGCAGCCCCTTGCTGCCGCATGTCCCTTTTTTGTTCAGACCGGGCATGGTCCACCCCCATGGTCATCCGCTCGACACCGGTCTCCAACTCTGATGAGCTGTTAGAAGCCGGTGGAGACTGGTAGATCGATTCATCATCGGAACCAATGTCAACAAGCTCTGTGGAGGCTTCGGCGACCTTCATTGCCGTGGTGGGAGTTGGGCGGCGAACCGCCCCCACCAGTGGCACCAAACGGTCGTGGAGGTCCGACATCGACGCCTCCAGTCTCCAAGCATCAAATTCAAACAATTTATTGACACCGGCGGGGTTCTGCATTTTAATGCCAACCTCCGCCAACAACGCCACCAAATTCTTGACGAGCAGTAATGGTCGATCAATTTGGATCGGATCGGTAGTGGGACCGAGAAGACGGCCGGGGATATGGAGGTCCAACACCCGAAAGAACTGGTTTTGGCGAACAAATCGCTTCAATTCAAAAACATAATACATCTTGTCCAGGTCTTGTTCGGTGATAGCCTCATCCCCGACCTTCAACTTTTCTTCGAAGTCGTCTTCTTCGGGTGGCATTCCCAGCACTTTTCTGGGCACATTGGGTACCTTGGGGACTTTAGGGAGGTAGACCGGATCGTTCCAGTCAGCCTCCAAGTAATTTTCATCTTTTAGTTTTCCATCATTTTTTTCATTCATACACATAGGATCAGGACCAAGGTCCTGATCCTTTCCGGAACTATAGCAAGACCTGCTATAGTCCCGATCGGCTCCGGTGGGAGCCTTTTGGGGAGGAAAAAATTTATTAATCCCGATCTGGTCCTCCGCCAGGCCAGATCGGACATCGCCATCTTTATCAACAACGAGAACGTAAGGCGATAGCCTTTCCTTACATCCTCTCCATAACGACTCCATATTCAAATCATTCAAATCTTCGAATCTAATTTTTGATGGAATATCAGCACGGTGATATCCACGATCACCAAGTG
>JAPDHQ010004626.1:0-13414 GCA_026184515.1 Peronosclerospora sorghi | reverse complement strand
GTTCTGCTACAAAGAGAATCTGAGTTGGGATGTCGGCATCTGTAATATTGTCCTGAATGTGCGACATAAGAAGGAGGTCACGAGCTTCATGGAAGCGGTCGTGCAACGCGTGGTGGTAAATACGACATAGCATTGCCCGCGTCTTGGATCGATTGTCGCCATATTGAAACACAAATCGACATACTTCGCGCAGCAGCTTCACAGCATCCACAGCGACAACATCCACCGTATGTTGTCCCATGGCAGATGCAGGGTGCGTCTTTGTGACATCGAAATTTTTCTCCTTTCTGGCACTGGTGCTTGTGCCCGCAGGATGAAGAAACTTGGGGTCACCAAAGTTGGCACGCTTTTCCTGAGCTTCCTAGAGAGCTGCAGCGACGGAGTCGTGCTTGTAATAGATAAGATCAGCACGCACCAGCGCCATGGCCGCCACGCGCTGAAGTCTTTCTTCCGCGTGTAGAATGTATGGACACGCTCTGCAACTTCGAGAAGTAAGCCCTCATCATATAGACGTGTCACGTACTCGCTAGCACGTGGATCCGTTTGCTGCAGACTCTTTGTATACTCTTCAGAGAGGCGATCTACATAGGCATCGAGATCGCCAGACACCTTAATAGTGCCTTTCTTGCCAGATTGCGGCAATGTATCGACGAAATTCATCTCTTCTTCAGCATCTTCAGCCGCAGTAACAGCGATTTGAGCAGTTGTCACCTTTTTGCGACGAGCACGCACAATATCCGCCTGATCTTCTGACGAGAGTGGAGCGAGCGAGAAATCTGGATTCTTTTCTAATATAGTGAGAATCGTAGAGATGTGGGTCTGTACTTGTTTCCAGTGATGCGCTGACATGACACGATCAATCTCGGATGAAGTGTCGAACACCGACGTTCCCGCTAGGTACATGGTAGCTAGAATCTGTCGAGCAGGGCCGAGATGACGAGCGTATTTCGCCTATTTGCGCAGTATATTTAGCTGCTCGGAAATGTCGACGCCCCTTTTTCCGCGCATAGCAACCACCTCTTTCACACGGCGATCAAACTGTCTAGGAGTGAGTTTTTAATTCTTCCTCGACCACAGACTTTTTTGTACTATCCTCAGAGTCACGACGAGTCTCACGCTTCTTGACAATCTTGGGGCCTTTGACTTGGGCGGTAGGGTACATCAACAAATGATACCGACTTTGTGTAGCGCGGTATGGTATACCGACAATCGATATCGACTTTGGGTAGCGCGGTATGGTATACCGACAATTGATACCAAGTTTGTATTGAGCGGTACGGTAGCCACACAAATGATACTGACTTTGTGTAGAGCGGTAGGGTATACCCGCAATCGATACCGACTTTGTGTGGCAGGGTAGGGTATACCGACATTTCATACCGATTTTACATGGTACGGTATGGTATACCCTGGCTCAGTACCAACTTTAGTAAGGCCGGTATCGGTATCGGTATGGGAAAATACCGGTATAAATACCGCACACCCCTGAATCACATTCACCCCCATCAGCAAGCAAACCGAGCAGCTTTTCTCGGAAAATGAGTTTCGGTTGGGTGATTCAGGGTACACACTCACCTCTCGCATGCTGATTCTCTATCGGCAACCAGCCGCATCGAGGCCTACCAACGCAACGTTCAATTTTTCTTACTTCATTCTCGGGCAAGGGTGAAGGTAGAGCATGCGATAGGGATCCTGAAATCCCGTTGGGCATCGGTGCGGGAATTGCGGGTGCACATCCGACGTGAGGCGGATTTTAAACGTGCCTGTGACTGGTGCAGCGCCTCTGTTGTGCTTCACAACATAGTTTCCACGCAGAGGGATGATTGGGATGAGGACGAGGATGTGGAGGAGCCGTTGCAACGGACAGAAATTCAGGAAGACGGAGATATATCGGCGGCGTGCGGTTGTAGCCTGGGCAGAAGAGCATCCTACTCTAGTAGTATAATTCATAAAGACTACGCTAATAAAAGCGATAGATAGGTTCCCCTCTCCCACACCTCTACCTATTATTATCCTATTCCTGTACTATTCTATTCGAATATTTTGCTGAATACGTAATAGGTAGCTCACATGTTAAAATCTCTCATAAAGGCGGCTATCTCCTCGCTGCTCTTACCTGCCTTGATGAGCTCCGTTATCATGCTATACCGCCCCGCCTGTTCCACATCTTTGGATTTAGCCCTCATTTCCTCACGTCTCAACTCCTTTTTTTTCACTCCAGCGCTGATCCTCCAGCTCTATGCGTCTACGGTCGATGTCCGCCCGCTTCGACGCAAAGTCCGAACACATGGACTGGTCAGCCCCCCCTCTTGGCGGGCAAGACCTTCCGCTGTGAAAGCGTCTAGTACATTCAGTAGCTGGAAAGCCAAATGGCAGTCCTGTATTCCTCTCGATGGTTCAGCAATGATTGGCGGCGGGGGTTCCGGGCCGTAGCGCTATCAGCGCTGCTGTGACTATGCAACATCAATCGACCGTTAATCAACAAGACGAGTAAGGGCAATGACAACGAACATAAATCAGGATCATCACGGTGAGTGTAACGATATGCACAGAGGATTTCTAATGAAAAACTTGAAAATTTTTTAACGAGAACTCATTGCACATACCGCTCAGGCGCTGAAAAGAACCGCATGTCATTCTCAGTATCCTCTTGTTCGGGCTGGTTCACAGGCTTACACTCTGTTTTGCGAGGAAGCGCGCAATACGGGGGGGTAGTATTAGTGTTTAGAAACGTGAGAGTGAGCTATTGGACTCGACATCACCCAAGTTGCTGTATTAACAAGTGCTGAATTCGGTGCACTGTTACGACAGAACTCGACTAAATACGCCTCAGCGAGTAATAGAATGTGCTGCACGTGTGGCTGTGTCGCCCAAAAGAAGCGGGTCCTCCTGATATTCCGTTAGAGACCGGCGTGTCGCAGTGATGATGGGCAATGAAGCAGCACTTTGATTACTATCAACGCAATGAAGGACAGATGCCTTTATTAACGACGAGACATAATCGAAGAAGTCAGGGCGAGAAGGGAATCATCACACACATACCGCACATGCTCCTCTGGTTCGTCATCGGAAGATAAGGGTTCCTCCGAAGCGGTGGGTCCGGGAGAGGTGGGGTTGGATTTACCCCACGCGACTACGACCTGACCGCCACCATCGAAAATGTACCCAAATAATTCCGGTGTTGTAGACGGTAGGCTTCCACGATACAAAATTGTGGAAACATCGCAGTTCCAGATTGGATCGTGCAATAAAAGGGAGTACAAACAGCTTGCATATCCTTAACATACGTGGCCGTGGCGGGGGCGGCGGGAGTGGACGACCGGCTCCCTCCGAGAGTTCCGTCATCTAATATTGGAAGATCGTTAGACTCGGTGGATCGCGAGAATAGGTGGTACGCGGTATTCAACACGCACCAACTGGAAGTCAGAGAGCAGAAATGTATGTAGGATTCACGTTCTGTCGGCTCCCAAACATATTGTCAATTCTATTAAAGAATGGACACATGAAATCGAGCTTGGCGTCGATTGTGTGCCGGTCTGCGCGACGATCAGCATCGGTGAGCCCGAAGACGGTAGTGTTCGACTTCGCACGGTTTTTCTTGTATGTCGCCAGATAGGACTCGTAGCAAATTTTCCCTTCATTCTCATCCCACTCGGTTCCAGGGACCTTCCGGTTAGCGTACTGGGCCAAAGCCCTGTAGCCATCCAACTTCCTGAGCTTCTGGCCGCTAGTAAGCCGCTGGCCTTGAGCAGTTGCACCTGGGATGAGGGCGAAGTTAGCTTTGTTTTCCAGCCATGTGATCATGGCTTGGTACTCCGCGCGGGTTGTGTGTTTGCCTTTGGACGAGAGTACGAAAATGCATTTGGGGACGAGAGTAGTGTTAGCACGCTACCAAGAGGGAAGCACAGACTCTCCCTAAGCACGATATATCACGATACCCTTGGCCATGGCTTCTACGTTGCGCAATCGGGATCGCAGATGTAAATTCAAGAGGGCAATGAGCGAGTTAGGAGAAAAGAGTGCAAAAAAAGCAGCTCGGGAGGTGCTTTAGAAAATCATCTGCATTGGTCTAAAATGCGCTTTTTTGGTAAAAAAAGCCACAACATGTTTGAAACCCCCAGGCCCTTTTTGCTGCACTTTTTTGGGCCTACGAAAAAAGTACGGAGGTTTCAAACATGTACCCCGTCGATTCAAAAATGTGCTTTTTGCTTTATGTCGCAAAATAAAGCACTTTTTTCGCCCAAAAAAATCGAATGTTTGAAACCCCCTACTGTTCTAATTATTTTGTCCTACCTAAATAAGACTTACGCAATAAATGGAAAAATACAGATTAATATATTATGAATGGTTTAGATTTACTAAGTGTAACTAAATATAAAAAATAAAGATACAAAAATGTAATAAGTTTGCTGATTTAATAATGAAAAATTAAATCCCTTCTGGATTCCGTTAAATGAACCCAATCAATTTCCCAATAGATTATAAAATTCATAATCCGACAATTTATTTTTTGTAACAACGTAAATGTTCCAATTTGAACAGTGATCCATCAACTTAACTATTAATGGTTCTTATGTAATGGTGTCTCATTACAACCTTGATAGGAAAATGCAATGTCTATCGTGAAGGAGAATCTAATCCACTGCAAGCGGTTGGAACAGTGGAGATCGCAATGTATCCATGGTTGGTATTTACAACTTTGAAGACACGCCAACATGTCTAACAAGCTTATCTGATGTGATTACAAAGAATAATTGCGACATTTAACATCCTAACCCAAAGACCAGCAGTCTCAAAGGCTCAGTTACCCTCCGAAATTGAGCTCGGAGGTGACGTGTTTTCCAGCTCTTAGTTAGAAGAAGTTTGTAAAGGGCTTCTACGATGATCAGATCTAATCAATCAGCATCATCATTTCGGACGATGAACCAAGAATATTAGCGAACAAATATCCACGTTACAAGCACGTGACATCGAAAACGATTCATTATTTATAATAAAACCAAAATTAAGTGTTTTGAAGCGCATAGCTGGGAGACAGTTAAAGCGACATCTCCTTATTTCGATGTACTTTGTGAATACGCTGACAAGTAGTTCCATGCGAACTATTAAAAGCCAAAATGACTAGAGATGAAAAAGATACACGAAGCATTTCCTCACGCAGCAATGTCCATTGCCGTGATCAGGTGAAATAAATCGACGAGTTCTTTGAAGCTCGTCGATGGGAAGGTAATTTGCGCTAGTCAACCTCACCCCTCTCCAGTTTCACTTCCATGCGAAGAAGCCCAGAAAAGTGTCCATGCTTATAATAAGTTGAACGCGGCTACGGTATCGGCGCACACCGATTACGAGGAAATATCACATCATCGATGGCATGAGCGGAAGCACTGTCATCTGTTTCCTCGATTTAAAGGATGGATTTTATCAAGTCCTTGAACGTGAGAAGGATGTTCCACTCACAGCGGTAAGCACTCAAACCGGATGCATTGGGAGTATCTGGTTATACCAAAGTGGTTAAAGAGTGTCTTGCAACAGCTAACAGATCTGCTACACATCTGTTGTGTCATTGGTGGAATTTGCCCCGAGTTATTTTGATGATTTTGTTCATCCATAGCAAGAGTGAACACAATGAAAGTGACGTAGAAATGTATAAAAGGCACAAAGCCGAGTGTTAGAGCTTATGCGGAAACATAATCTCTCTACAAACTTTAAGCAATACACCTTAGGTATCAGTTCTTGGTAGCTTTGTAAACAAGAACGGAGTCCAAACTGGTCCAGAGAAGATCAGGATGATAGTTGAATGGCCACCATCAAACAACGTCAAGGATTTTCAAGCTCCTTGGGTTAGCAATCTGTTATAAGATTTTGAACGAAATAAATAATGAGTTAAAATGAATATCTTGTATCGTAAGCTTCGTATTTGATCTAAGTAAAAACAGACCTTAAGTGGTCATGAACGGAACATTTGTTAAGCTTGGTTGCTTTGGCACGTAAGGCAAAGTATCCGAAAGTTAATTGTGGATAATATCTTGAAATTGATCGCTCGAAATATTAAAGATTAATTGATGGTGAGCTACAATCTTCAGAGCAACGATCATATCAAGACGCACAAAATTAGATTGTGCGGGCTTAGTAATTATAAGATAATATACTGGAAGCTAACACAACCGTAAATAAATCAAAACATTTAAACAAGTGTCGTGAAGTGCGATGAATTAAAAAATGAATTATGTGGTCCGCACGTGGCTGAATGGGTTTCTGATAAAAAAATCTATTGATCCAAAGAACATTCGCAGTCCCTTAGCCAATCATCGAGTTCTTGGCGACTTTACGGCTGCCAGACCAAAAGCGGTCAGGCGGGGTAGAAAATTGACGGAGCGTAATGCAACCGGAAGAAAGTATCGGTCTCGTTTGGAAATGACGCAAATGGTTTCGTGGATGCGATTGATCTGATCCAAATGTCAGTTCGTTTTTGAAGGTCGGACTAGTGCTGGTGATCGATGGTGGTAGGACTCAACCGGGCGACAAGGATTGCATCTGGTCTGATCGATACAGTACGACGGTGATCGGGCTCTGGCAGCTGATATGGCAATAAAAGGCGGATCGGATAAAGATCGGCATTTCTTTGGGATTCTATCGATTAGAAGATCCGATCACCTACGGAAGTGTTAGCGGCATTAATGATGATAAGGTTTCCCTTGGTAGGATATTTCAACCAATCACGTGGCAGAAAATGAAAAGATGAAATTTTAGTAGGTCACGTAATTTGACGTACATAAGAAGAAGGATTATAATTCATTAATATCAGCTTTCTATTAACCCAAAATAAAAAAGAGTCGCTTCGGCACGTAGTGCCTGATATTGGCAACGGAGGGTTACCTAATCTCCCTCCTATTCATTTGTATAGTCGACGCGCGCAGGCGCAGGAGCACTGACTCACCAGAAGCCCCCAACAGTATTTGTTTACGGAAATCGACACTCACACGCAAATCACACGTATTTAAAATACGGGTTTATGTGGAAAGGTTTTGTAAAGATAATATTTGGGTTTTCTGTGGAAGATCGTGGCTATAAGTGGAACTTTTTACGTGGCTTCCGTTGTCTTTCATAACACTAGGTATGAGATGTAAATACTAATATCGTTTCTCGTTTTGGTTTACCCGATCAATAGAGAAAACTTGATCGAAAAATTCGTTCTCAATAATTATCCTAACCCTTACTCCGGTGAAAGGGGCACAACCCTTGTCTTACATTTACGACCTGAAAGGCATCCACTTAGAGAGTATAACTTAAAGACATAATAGTTAATAGGTGTTATAAGTCACAAGTGGAGACTGATGAAGTGCTAGGTTATCTAGTCCACCCTCTATATAGACTCTAGGATTTATTCTATTATTTGTTATGGGGGGAGTAACTGGTGTAGTTATGTCGAGTTCAGGTTTTCTATATCAAGAGCTCGGATGAAGATGATCGACGTAGTACCCCCTCCTATAATTGCCAGTGAAATCGAATTCCTAAAACTAACTTCTACTTTGAAAATCGATTCACCATAAAATCAAATAACCAAGAATGCTTGTTGCGGTTTTGTATATCCGAAGTCTCTCCGGATTTGGCCTCCAATTCCTTCAACAAACCTGAAATAGGAACCCTAAGAACGGTGACCGCTATTCCGATGCCAAAGAAACTGAAGGCAGTTCTATGTCATCAAGTACTAGCGATATCCGATAAAAAGTTGACAAAACATTGGAAGACAACGATTATTAGGGGATGGAGCGTGTTACCATTTTGTGTTTGACCGAAATTTTCTCAAAGAAACGACAAAATAGGGAGATGTAGATGATTTATTAGTTCCAGATGGTGGTACGCTAAAGATCACAAAGGTGGGTTTGGTAACGCCCAAAAGTACTGGTAAACGGTTTACGGCCGTCGAATTAACTGATGTTTAGTTTAGGCTAAAATCGACAAGAATCTTATTTGGATAGGTTGCGTGAAAAGCAAAGATTGTTCAATAGAAATATAATGGATGTACGCTCATAATTCATTTAAATGATTAACTGTTTTAAATGTTTATAAAAAGAATTAAAGCATTGGATTACTACCAAAACCCGGATAAATCGATTTGACAAATGTAGTTTGTCTACCCAGGACAAAACAAATTTATCCGCGAGGTTAAATTTGTTGAGACCAAATTTTCGTTTCCACAAATTTATCATGGACAAATTTATTTTCACACGGTGGCATGCTTCAGTTCTCGTGTCAACATCATTCTTCTGTTACCTTTTCCGCTCCTTTTCTTCGAGGTCGAGCATTAATAAAGACGAAGGATGAAGTCACTGGTGGAGCTAACAGTGGTGGACGTGGCACATAACACGCCTGTTCAGGAGATTCTTGCATACATCGAATACCTGCCCGCGGTAATTCGCGCCCAACTCTTCCGTCATATGTCCGTGTTCCGTCTACGCAAGATAGAATTAGCGTGGGAATCTGATGTTAAGTCTTAATGGCAAGGACCACCGGATGATTACGATCCACTGGCAGGCGAAATTTTTTTGCTAGACCGAGAGACACAGCACACGTGGAAAGCACGACTGACCCGTTGTCACTCCGCGAAAGATCTAAAGGAACGTAGCTATCGAAACATGTTTTGGGAGGATAAATTCCACATGATGTTAAGGCGGCGGGATCAGCAGCATGTAGGAAATGTGGGTGAAATGATGGAAAATCTAAAACTATTTATCGATTGCATAGAAGTACTTAACTTGTCCGTTGACGACATCTACAACGACAATGCAGATATACTATTGGCACTGCGACACCTCCGAAGACTGAACGTGCAGTTTAAATACGCAAACCACTTCTTGGTATATAATGTCACGTGTATTGAAAGAGAATTGTCATCTTACAGAGCTAAGATTCTCTGGCGGGATCTTTAGTGACAGTGTGTTTGGTGACCTTTGTACCTTGATTACCACTACAGTGAAAAATGGTCTGATACATGCAGAATCACGACGCTTGATTTAGCTTACGTGCAAATTAAACCTGAAGGATATCGCATGTTGGTGGCAATGGTGCGTGAGATGCCACATTTATTGCAGCTAAGCGTTACCGATTTCATCGGTGTGTTTGGCAAGAAACTGCTTGTCGATTCAGCACTTCGTGTCCCGACGCTGGAGCGAATCTTGATTAGAAGCAATCTTGATGATAACGCATTCGATGGGCTCGCGTAAATAAGACAACCACTGGCTTTACGAGACCTCCGTCTTGAAAACACCAACGTGTGGCGTAAAACACTTGTAGCAATCTGTCGTGCGAGCACATATGGCGTACTAAACTTGGAACGTCTTTACCTAGATTCCAATACGCAAATCCATGACCCAGAAATTCACGCATTGTCCCCAATGCTAGCTTCTCGGGTTGATGGATTGACGACGCGGTTGATTCGTTTGAATCTTGAGTCGTGCAATTTTGGCCTTGAAGGTGCCACCTGTTTGCTGCTCGCGCTGGGTCGCAACAAGACTGTCAAGCACTTGAATCTTTCTTACAATCATTTTGGCGTTGGTTTTGGGGATATCCTGGCTCGTTTTCTGTTAGTTAATTCCTCTATCTCGGACCTAAAGATCGGTGGTGTCGAGCATGAGCTATCTGGTGTATCTGTTGGACTGTTGACAGCTCTCTTGAGAGTAATTTTACGCTCACATCTCTATCAATAGAGGGAAATGAATTGCAGGATCGTGGCGCGACTGCAATTTTGGAGGCACTTGTGAAACGAGCTCAATTGAAACCATTCAATCTTGTGAACTTACGTTTCAATCAAATTACCTTGGACGGGCTTGCGCGTATTGCAGATATTTTCGATAGTTCAATCGATGCTAATGTGACGCATGCTCATGTGGATAGTAACAATGAACGCAATGAAATGAATGGGTCGTGTAGGAAATGCCAACGAGTTGAGAACTATGACAAGTCATCGCCCCTCGAGCGCTAACATTGTACTGGTTGAAGAGTTGCGTCTGGTTAAGAACAGCTCTCCTGCTAATGACAGGCTTCTGCTTACATACGTAGTGCTAATTAATTCTATCCGACGCCACGTAGGCCATGTTGAGAGCATGGATGTCGATTCCATGATGCGTGCGGAAGACAAGCAGGATATAGGTCGCGCTTCGAGAGCACAGCTTCGCCGACCGCTCTCATGAGTCCGTTAGCAAGATAACAACGCAGTTTTGAACATTTTGGTGGAGCGTGTTGGTTTCAAACGTTGTTGAGGAATCTGACATGGACAGACTGTCCCCCGAGTCTATATTAATCAATATCTGCGTCGTTGCTATTTTAGATATGACTGGTCGCTTGTGAACTCTTAAACTATTCATATCTAACGATAGCAGAGACCCGAACGAGTAGGAGAGACTATCATGGGGTACCTTTTAGAGCCGTGGCTCTCAATAAGTGAGTGAAACACGAGCATCAGGATTTAGTGTGGTCTTAAATATCCTTTTTCTGGCAGTCTTCAATCCGCATCCTATTGCGTAGATCTCCATTTCAAGGTTCTGCAGATCAGCATACACAAATAGACTCAGCGCTATCTATTTACCAAGCACCTCCTGATCACACCTGTGAGTACACCTTCGTAGTACACAAGGAGAATACATCCGACAAGACGATTAAACAGTACTACCTCGAGTAAGCGTATCAGAACGATAGAAACCTGGACCGCTGAAACTAAGGCAGCCCAAACTCCGTCACAAACGCTGAATTTTCCAGACTCATATAGTAGCAACCATCAGGATTAAATACCGTACGGAGGAGTGCACTGCAAACCATAACCATATCATCCTCCACCACGTAGCTTTGTACTGCACCCACAAATATCATGAACTGTTGGTTCTTTTGTAGAGTCGCTAGGGTCCAATCGTATTGTACGGTTTGGGATGTGTGCGATAATTCTTATGTCGTCGGGAATGCAATGGTTAAAGTCGATAAACATTAGTCACTTGCGTTACCCCCATACAAATTGAGCCCAGTTTCCAATGAAAGATTCTTAACAAAGACACTTGTCATCACACATTAAAAGACAAGAATTTCATCGAAGTCGCAACTCGGATCGTTGAACAATTAATTTTTTTGCGTCAAATACATTGGGACGATTCGGCTTCCTGAATTTGCTGCACTCGCTGGAGTGCAAATCTTGACGGAGCTGGCTGCTCGCGGCTTGAAATATCTAGCACATGCCGACTTTTACTTAAGCTGCAAAGGAATGATAATGTATACCATAACGTATCTTGGAGTTATAAGCAAATATTTCTGCCATACTTGTAAGAAATTAGACGAAGTTGAATATTTGCATATATGACCCTCACGCCTAGAGGATGGCATGATGCTCCCCTATATAAATAACTGGTATTGACTACTGATATTTTTCGGTGAAAACTAAGAGTACGTTTTCTTAACTTAAGGTTTTGGTGGTCAACCGGCTTATTAATATTTTTTTGTGGCGACAAATCAGATTTGTCAGGGGCGGACAAAAACTATTTGTTTTCCCCGTTTATCCGGGTTATGGAAGTCATCCATTCGATGGTTGTTTATAATAGAGATAACGTCTAATATGCCCCTGTTTTCGCCCAAAAATTCTAAAATGCCCCTCTTCTTTAAAAAAAATCCTAAAATGCCCCTGTTTTTGCGGTGCTTTCCAATCGCTAAATTTAAGGCGACTATTTAATGAAACATTAGATTGCCAATTATCTCTAAGTTTGAATGTCGGTATTACAGGGGCATATTAGACGTTATCTCATGTTAGAAAAATATATAAGAAGTGCTACATGCACTAAAATGTAATTTACTTGCGACGAGTGAGAATAGGTAAATGAACCTTGATTGCCCTGACAGCTCTGAATGCTCATTTGGTAGCATCAAACCACAAGAAGTCCCGTTGAATAAAAAACTTAGTTCCTTTGCAAGCATTAGGTCTTCGTCAAAGACTCATCATTACGTTAGTCATTTTGTTGTAGCATCCTTAGCATCAAAACGTACCATCAAAAATGGTCGTCCAATTAAAGGGCTACAGGAACAGCACCCAAATGTCTCGAGTCTACAGAGCACGTTGCATTGTCACCTTCTACCCACACATGACCCTTTGGAACGGTGATTGTCCGCCTTCGCTCCTGATCAAAACGCGGTTGAAGTTCCACCACGTATCCCTCCTGCAGCATTGCGTAATCATCAGATAGCAAAACCTTCACCTTACATAATTAAAATAAACCAACCAGAGCCAGAATTCGCTTGGTGATTGTCGCACCGTGGCATCGAGTGGGCGATCGCAGCTGAACGAGGTCACCACGCTCCCATCTCTGCCAATATCGCGATAGTTGCTCCACGAAGATGATAGAGCCGTCAGGAATCGTAGGAACCAAGGAATAGCCAATACCGTAAATAATATCAAAAAAGTATTTCTTTGTAAGTCTGCCCAGCTTACAATCAGCACACCGTTGCGCACTAGCCTTAGCATCGTCAAAAATTTGCGATATTATTATCACTGCAATTTACCTCACTAAAATAATATTGTCTACTATATGGCGAATATTTCATTAAATAGTCGCCCTAAATTAGCGATTGGAGGGCACCGCGAAAACAGGGTCATTTTAGGATTTTTTTAAGAAGAGGGGCATTTTAGAATTTTTGGGCGAAAACAGGGGCATATTAGACGTTATCTCTTATAAATAATAAGTTTGTTCATCATATTTTATTAGTTTTTAATTAATCATTTAAAATTATTTTTAAAGATTTGATCATTTCGATATTTCAATGATGAAGTTATGTTTGTGTTGAACATTTTGGATCAATACTTGTGGCAAATCTACCTGCAAAACGGTGCGGAAGTGTAGTTTGAAGTTCGCCAACCAGATCGTGATTGTGGAGACAAATGGGGTGGCAAACGATGTTAATCAGGATACACGCATCATTCCTAGAATGCCAAGGTAGTTTCTACGATTTAGCTTACGATCCCAGGTCAGGCATCAAAATCACACGTCTAAACTGCAAGATTCACCCGTTGATCGCGTGCTAGCAGTAACATTTAGTGACCTTAAAATTTACATTACCCCACGCAAAAGGTGTGGATATTGCTCCTTTAAGGTCTTTTTGTTAACCATTTTCAAACTATGTACATTTTTCCTTTACCTTCAAGAATATGGCAGCAAAGATATTTGCGCACTCATGAGTCGTTCGAAAATAAATTCCAATGAAGCGATTAACTTCGTCGTTACTGACGAGGACGGAGTAAGAATGAGGAGTTGTTCTGTAGACAAACAAGTGTCCGCAAGAAATTATAGAAGCTGGTACTGTCTTCAAACGATAAAGTTAAACGCATGAACCTTACCTTTTTTTTTGCTATGGTTCCGTGCATTATTTTTTGATCAGAAGTTCG
>JAPDHQ010004625.1:0-13420 GCA_026184515.1 Peronosclerospora sorghi | reverse complement strand
GTTCTGCTACAAAGAGAATCTGAGTTGGGATGTCGGCATCTGTAATATTGTCCTGAATGTGCGACATAAGAAGGAGGTCACGAGCTTCATGGAAGCGGTCGTGCAACGCGTGGTGGTAAATACGACATAGCATTGCCCGCGTCTTGGATCGATTGTCGCCATATTGAAACACAAATCGACATACTTCGCGCAGCAGCTTCACAGCATCCACAGCGACAACATCCACCGTATGTTGTCCCATGGCAGATGCAGGGTGCGTCTTTGTGACATCGAAATTTTTCTCCTTTCTGGCACTGGTGCTTGTGCCCGCAGGATGAAGAAACTTGGGGTCACCAAAGTTGGCACGCTTTTCCTGAGCTTCCTAGAGAGCTGCAGCGACGGAGTCGTGCTTGTAATAGATAAGATCAGCACGCACCAGCGCCATGGCCGCCACGCGCTGAAGTCTTTCTTCCGCGTGTAGAATGTATGGACACGCTCTGCAACTTCGAGAAGTAAGCCCTCATCATATAGACGTGTCACGTACTCGCTAGCACGTGGATCCGTTTGCTGCAGACTCTTTGTATACTCTTCAGAGAGGCGATCTACATAGGCATCGAGATCGCCAGACACCTTAATAGTGCCTTTCTTGCCAGATTGCGGCAATGTATCGACGAAATTCATCTCTTCTTCAGCATCTTCAGCCGCAGTAACAGCGATTTGAGCAGTTGTCACCTTTTTGCGACGAGCACGCACAATATCCGCCTGATCTTCTGACGAGAGTGGAGCGAGCGAGAAATCTGGATTCTTTTCTAATATAGTGAGAATCGTAGAGATGTGGGTCTGTACTTGTTTCCAGTGATGCGCTGACATGACACGATCAATCTCGGATGAAGTGTCGAACACCGACGTTCCCGCTAGGTACATGGTAGCTAGAATCTGTCGAGCAGGGCCGAGATGACGAGCGTATTTCGCCTATTTGCGCAGTATATTTAGCTGCTCGGAAATGTCGACGCCCCTTTTTCCGCGCATAGCAACCACCTCTTTCACACGGCGATCAAACTGTCTAGGAGTGAGTTTTTAATTCTTCCTCGACCACAGACTTTTTTGTACTATCCTCAGAGTCACGACGAGTCTCACGCTTCTTGACAATCTTGGGGCCTTTGACTTGGGCGGTAGGGTACATCAACAAATGATACCGACTTTGTGTAGCGCGGTATGGTATACCGACAATCGATATCGACTTTGGGTAGCGCGGTATGGTATACCGACAATTGATACCAAGTTTGTATTGAGCGGTACGGTAGCCACACAAATGATACTGACTTTGTGTAGAGCGGTAGGGTATACCCGCAATCGATACCGACTTTGTGTGGCAGGGTAGGGTATACCGACATTTCATACCGATTTTACATGGTACGGTATGGTATACCCTGGCTCAGTACCAACTTTAGTAAGGCCGGTATCGGTATCGGTATGGGAAAATACCGGTATAAATACCGCACACCCCTGAATCACATTCACCCCCATCAGCAAGCAAACCGAGCAGCTTTTCTCGGAAAATGAGTTTCGGTTGGGTGATTCAGGGTACACACTCACCTCTCGCATGCTGATTCTCTATCGGCAACCAGCCGCATCGAGGCCTACCAACGCAACGTTCAATTTTTCTTACTTCATTCTCGGGCAAGGGTGAAGGTAGAGCATGCGATAGGGATCCTGAAATCCCGTTGGGCATCGGTGCGGGAATTGCGGGTGCACATCCGACGTGAGGCGGATTTTAAACGTGCCTGTGACTGGTGCAGCGCCTCTGTTGTGCTTCACAACATAGTTTCCACGCAGAGGGATGATTGGGATGAGGACGAGGATGTGGAGGAGCCGTTGCAACGGACAGAAATTCAGGAAGACGGAGATATATCGGCGGCGTGCGGTTGTAGCCTGGGCAGAAGAGCATCCTACTCTAGTAGTATAATTCATAAAGACTACGCTAATAAAAGCGATAGATAGGTTCCCCTCTCCCACACCTCTACCTATTATTATCCTATTCCTGTACTATTCTATTCGAATATTTTGCTGAATACGTAATAGGTAGCTCACATGTTAAAATCTCTCATAAAGGCGGCTATCTCCTCGCTGCTCTTACCTGCCTTGATGAGCTCCGTTATCATGCTATACCGCCCCGCCTGTTCCACATCTTTGGATTTAGCCCTCATTTCCTCACGTCTCAACTCCTTTTTTTTTCACTCCAGCGCTGATCCTCCAGCTCTATGCGTCTACGGTCGATGTCCGCCCGCTTCGACGCAAAGTCCGAACACATGGACTGGTCAGCCCCCCCCTCTTGGCGGGCAAGACCTTCCGCTGTGAAAGCGTCTAGTACATTCAGTAGCTGGAAAGCCAAATGGCAGTCCTGTATTCCTCTCGATGGTTCAGCAATGATTGGCGGCGGGGGTTCCGGGCCGTAGCGCTATCAGCGCTGCTGTGACTATGCAACATCAATCGACCGTTAATCAACAAGACGAGTAAGGGCAATGACAACGAACATAAATCAGGATCATCACGGTGAGTGTAACGATATGCACAGAGGATTTCTAATGAAAAACTTGAAAATTTTTTAACGAGAACTCATTGCACATACCGCTCAGGCGCTGAAAAGAACCGCATGTCATTCTCAGTATCCTCTTGTTCGGGCTGGTTCACAGGCTTACACTCTGTTTTGCGAGGAAGCGCGCAATACGGGGGGGGTAGTATTAGTGTTTAGAAACGTGAGAGTGAGCTATTGGACTCGACATCACCCAAGTTGCTGTATTAACAAGTGCTGAATTCGGTGCACTGTTACGACAGAACTCGACTAAATACGCCTCAGCGAGTAATAGAATGTGCTGCACGTGTGGCTGTGTCGCCCAAAAGAAGCGGGTCCTCCTGATATTCCGTTAGAGACCGGCGTGTCGCAGTGATGATGGGCAATGAAGCAGCACTTTGATTACTATCAACGCAATGAAGGACAGATGCCTTTATTAACGACGAGACATAATCGAAGAAGTCAGGGCGAGAAGGGAATCATCACACACATACCGCACATGCTCCTCTGGTTCGTCATCGGAAGATAAGGGTTCCTCCGAAGCGGTGGGTCCGGGAGAGGTGGGGTTGGATTTACCCCACGCGACTACGACCTGACCGCCACCATCGAAAATGTACCCAAATAATTCCGGTGTTGTAGACGGTAGGCTTCCACGATACAAAATTGTGGAAACATCGCAGTTCCAGATTGGATCGTGCAATAAAAGGGAGTACAAACAGCTTGCATATCCTTAACATACGTGGCCGTGGCGGGGGCGGCGGGAGTGGACGACCGGCTCCCTCCGAGAGTTCCGTCATCTAATATTGGAAGATCGTTAGACTCGGTGGATCGCGAGAATAGGTGGTACGCGGTATTCAACACGCACCAACTGGAAGTCAGAGAGCAGAAATGTATGTAGGATTCACGTTCTGTCGGCTCCCAAACATATTGTCAATTCTATTAAAGAATGGACACATGAAATCGAGCTTGGCGTCGATTGTGTGCCGGTCTGCGCGACGATCAGCATCGGTGAGCCCGAAGACGGTAGTGTTCGACTTCGCACGGTTTTTCTTGTATGTCGCCAGATAGGACTCGTAGCAAATTTTCCCTTCATTCTCATCCCACTCGGTTCCAGGGACCTTCCGGTTAGCGTACTGGGCCAAAGCCCTGTAGCCATCCAACTTCCTGAGCTTCTGGCCGCTAGTAAGCCGCTGGCCTTGAGCAGTTGCACCTGGGATGAGGGCGAAGTTAGCTTTGTTTTCCAGCCATGTGATCATGGCTTGGTACTCCGCGCGGGTTGTGTGTTTGCCTTTGGACGAGAGTACGAAAATGCATTTGGGGACGAGAGTAGTGTTAGCACGCTACCAAGAGGGAAGCACAGACTCTCCCTAAGCACGATATATCACGATACCCTTGGCCATGGCTTCTACGTTGCGCAATCGGGATCGCAGATGTAAATTCAAGAGGGCAATGAGCGAGTTAGGAGAAAAGAGTGCAAAAAAAAGCAGCTCGGGAGGTGCTTTAGAAAATCATCTGCATTGGTCTAAAATGCGCTTTTTTTGGTAAAAAAAGCCACAACATGTTTGAAACCCCCAGGCCCTTTTTGCTGCACTTTTTTGGGCCTACGAAAAAAGTACGGAGGTTTCAAACATGTACCCCGTCGATTCAAAAATGTGCTTTTTGCTTTATGTCGCAAAATAAAGCACTTTTTTCGCCCAAAAAAATCGAATGTTTGAAACCCCCTACTGTTCTAATTATTTTGTCCTACCTAAATAAGACTTACGCAATAAATGGAAAAATACAGATTAATATATTATGAATGGTTTAGATTTACTAAGTGTAACTAAATATAAAAAATAAAGATACAAAAATGTAATAAGTTTGCTGATTTAATAATGAAAAATTAAATCCCTTCTGGATTCCGTTAAATGAACCCAATCAATTTCCCAATAGATTATAAAATTCATAATCCGACAATTTATTTTTTGTAACAACGTAAATGTTCCAATTTGAACAGTGATCCATCAACTTAACTATTAATGGTTCTTATGTAATGGTGTCTCATTACAACCTTGATAGGAAAATGCAATGTCTATCGTGAAGGAGAATCTAATCCACTGCAAGCGGTTGGAACAGTGGAGATCGCAATGTATCCATGGTTGGTATTTACAACTTTGAAGACACGCCAACATGTCTAACAAGCTTATCTGATGTGATTACAAAGAATAATTGCGACATTTAACATCCTAACCCAAAGACCAGCAGTCTCAAAGGCTCAGTTACCCTCCGAAATTGAGCTCGGAGGTGACGTGTTTTCCAGCTCTTAGTTAGAAGAAGTTTGTAAAGGGCTTCTACGATGATCAGATCTAATCAATCAGCATCATCATTTCGGACGATGAACCAAGAATATTAGCGAACAAATATCCACGTTACAAGCACGTGACATCGAAAACGATTCATTATTTATAATAAAACCAAAATTAAGTGTTTTGAAGCGCATAGCTGGGAGACAGTTAAAGCGACATCTCCTTATTTCGATGTACTTTGTGAATACGCTGACAAGTAGTTCCATGCGAACTATTAAAAGCCAAAATGACTAGAGATGAAAAAGATACACGAAGCATTTCCTCACGCAGCAATGTCCATTGCCGTGATCAGGTGAAATAAATCGACGAGTTCTTTGAAGCTCGTCGATGGGAAGGTAATTTGCGCTAGTCAACCTCACCCCTCTCCAGTTTCACTTCCATGCGAAGAAGCCCAGAAAAGTGTCCATGCTTATAATAAGTTGAACGCGGCTACGGTATCGGCGCACACCGATTACGAGGAAATATCACATCATCGATGGCATGAGCGGAAGCACTGTCATCTGTTTCCTCGATTTAAAGGATGGATTTTATCAAGTCCTTGAACGTGAGAAGGATGTTCCACTCACAGCGGTAAGCACTCAAACCGGATGCATTGGGAGTATCTGGTTATACCAAAGTGGTTAAAGAGTGTCTTGCAACAGCTAACAGATCTGCTACACATCTGTTGTGTCATTGGTGGAATTTGCCCCGAGTTATTTTGATGATTTTGTTCATCCATAGCAAGAGTGAACACAATGAAAGTGACGTAGAAATGTATAAAAGGCACAAAGCCGAGTGTTAGAGCTTATGCGGAAACATAATCTCTCTACAAACTTTAAGCAATACACCTTAGGTATCAGTTCTTGGTAGCTTTGTAAACAAGAACGGAGTCCAAACTGGTCCAGAGAAGATCAGGATGATAGTTGAATGGCCACCATCAAACAACGTCAAGGATTTTCAAGCTCCTTGGGTTAGCAATCTGTTATAAGATTTTGAACGAAATAAATAATGAGTTAAAATGAATATCTTGTATCGTAAGCTTCGTATTTGATCTAAGTAAAAACAGACCTTAAGTGGTCATGAACGGAACATTTGTTAAGCTTGGTTGCTTTGGCACGTAAGGCAAAGTATCCGAAAGTTAATTGTGGATAATATCTTGAAATTGATCGCTCGAAATATTAAAGATTAATTGATGGTGAGCTACAATCTTCAGAGCAACGATCATATCAAGACGCACAAAATTAGATTGTGCGGGCTTAGTAATTATAAGATAATATACTGGAAGCTAACACAACCGTAAATAAATCAAAACATTTAAACAAGTGTCGTGAAGTGCGATGAATTAAAAAATGAATTATGTGGTCCGCACGTGGCTGAATGGGTTTCTGATAAAAAAATCTATTGATCCAAAGAACATTCGCAGTCCCTTAGCCAATCATCGAGTTCTTGGCGACTTTACGGCTGCCAGACCAAAAGCGGTCAGGCGGGGTAGAAAATTGACGGAGCGTAATGCAACCGGAAGAAAGTATCGGTCTCGTTTGGAAATGACGCAAATGGTTTCGTGGATGCGATTGATCTGATCCAAATGTCAGTTCGTTTTTGAAGGTCGGACTAGTGCTGGTGATCGATGGTGGTAGGACTCAACCGGGCGACAAGGATTGCATCTGGTCTGATCGATACAGTACGACGGTGATCGGGCTCTGGCAGCTGATATGGCAATAAAAGGCGGATCGGATAAAGATCGGCATTTCTTTGGGATTCTATCGATTAGAAGATCCGATCACCTACGGAAGTGTTAGCGGCATTAATGATGATAAGGTTTCCCTTGGTAGGATATTTCAACCAATCACGTGGCAGAAAATGAAAAGATGAAATTTTAGTAGGTCACGTAATTTGACGTACATAAGAAGAAGGATTATAATTCATTAATATCAGCTTTCTATTAACCCAAAATAAAAAAGAGTCGCTTCGGCACGTAGTGCCTGATATTGGCAACGGAGGGTTACCTAATCTCCCTCCTATTCATTTGTATAGTCGACGCGCGCAGGCGCAGGAGCACTGACTCACCAGAAGCCCCCAACAGTATTTGTTTACGGAAATCGACACTCACACGCAAATCACACGTATTTAAAATACGGGTTTATGTGGAAAGGTTTTGTAAAGATAATATTTGGGTTTTCTGTGGAAGATCGTGGCTATAAGTGGAACTTTTTACGTGGCTTCCGTTGTCTTTCATAACACTAGGTATGAGATGTAAATACTAATATCGTTTCTCGTTTTGGTTTACCCGATCAATAGAGAAAACTTGATCGAAAAATTCGTTCTCAATAATTATCCTAACCCTTACTCCGGTGAAAGGGGCACAACCCTTGTCTTACATTTACGACCTGAAAGGCATCCACTTAGAGAGTATAACTTAAAGACATAATAGTTAATAGGTGTTATAAGTCACAAGTGGAGACTGATGAAGTGCTAGGTTATCTAGTCCACCCTCTATATAGACTCTAGGATTTATTCTATTATTTGTTATGGGGGGAGTAACTGGTGTAGTTATGTCGAGTTCAGGTTTTCTATATCAAGAGCTCGGATGAAGATGATCGACGTAGTACCCCCTCCTATAATTGCCAGTGAAATCGAATTCCTAAAACTAACTTCTACTTTGAAAATCGATTCACCATAAAATCAAATAACCAAGAATGCTTGTTGCGGTTTTGTATATCCGAAGTCTCTCCGGATTTGGCCTCCAATTCCTTCAACAAACCTGAAATAGGAACCCTAAGAACGGTGACCGCTATTCCGATGCCAAAGAAACTGAAGGCAGTTCTATGTCATCAAGTACTAGCGATATCCGATAAAAAGTTGACAAAACATTGGAAGACAACGATTATTAGGGGATGGAGCGTGTTACCATTTTGTGTTTGACCGAAATTTTCTCAAAGAAACGACAAAATAGGGAGATGTAGATGATTTATTAGTTCCAGATGGTGGTACGCTAAAGATCACAAAGGTGGGTTTGGTAACGCCCAAAAGTACTGGTAAACGGTTTACGGCCGTCGAATTAACTGATGTTTAGTTTAGGCTAAAATCGACAAGAATCTTATTTGGATAGGTTGCGTGAAAAGCAAAGATTGTTCAATAGAAATATAATGGATGTACGCTCATAATTCATTTAAATGATTAACTGTTTTAAATGTTTATAAAAAGAATTAAAGCATTGGATTACTACCAAAACCCGGATAAATCGATTTGACAAATGTAGTTTGTCTACCCAGGACAAAACAAATTTATCCGCGAGGTTAAATTTGTTGAGACCAAATTTTCGTTTCCACAAATTTATCATGGACAAATTTATTTTCACACGGTGGCATGCTTCAGTTCTCGTGTCAACATCATTCTTCTGTTACCTTTTCCGCTCCTTTTCTTCGAGGTCGAGCATTAATAAAGACGAAGGATGAAGTCACTGGTGGAGCTAACAGTGGTGGACGTGGCACATAACACGCCTGTTCAGGAGATTCTTGCATACATCGAATACCTGCCCGCGGTAATTCGCGCCCAACTCTTCCGTCATATGTCCGTGTTCCGTCTACGCAAGATAGAATTAGCGTGGGAATCTGATGTTAAGTCTTAATGGCAAGGACCACCGGATGATTACGATCCACTGGCAGGCGAAATTTTTTTGCTAGACCGAGAGACACAGCACACGTGGAAAGCACGACTGACCCGTTGTCACTCCGCGAAAGATCTAAAGGAACGTAGCTATCGAAACATGTTTTGGGAGGATAAATTCCACATGATGTTAAGGCGGCGGGATCAGCAGCATGTAGGAAATGTGGGTGAAATGATGGAAAATCTAAAACTATTTATCGATTGCATAGAAGTACTTAACTTGTCCGTTGACGACATCTACAACGACAATGCAGATATACTATTGGCACTGCGACACCTCCGAAGACTGAACGTGCAGTTTAAATACGCAAACCACTTCTTGGTATATAATGTCACGTGTATTGAAAGAGAATTGTCATCTTACAGAGCTAAGATTCTCTGGCGGGATCTTTAGTGACAGTGTGTTTGGTGACCTTTGTACCTTGATTACCACTACAGTGAAAAATGGTCTGATACATGCAGAATCACGACGCTTGATTTAGCTTACGTGCAAATTAAACCTGAAGGATATCGCATGTTGGTGGCAATGGTGCGTGAGATGCCACATTTATTGCAGCTAAGCGTTACCGATTTCATCGGTGTGTTTGGCAAGAAACTGCTTGTCGATTCAGCACTTCGTGTCCCGACGCTGGAGCGAATCTTGATTAGAAGCAATCTTGATGATAACGCATTCGATGGGCTCGCGTAAATAAGACAACCACTGGCTTTACGAGACCTCCGTCTTGAAAACACCAACGTGTGGCGTAAAACACTTGTAGCAATCTGTCGTGCGAGCACATATGGCGTACTAAACTTGGAACGTCTTTACCTAGATTCCAATACGCAAATCCATGACCCAGAAATTCACGCATTGTCCCCAATGCTAGCTTCTCGGGTTGATGGATTGACGACGCGGTTGATTCGTTTGAATCTTGAGTCGTGCAATTTTGGCCTTGAAGGTGCCACCTGTTTGCTGCTCGCGCTGGGTCGCAACAAGACTGTCAAGCACTTGAATCTTTCTTACAATCATTTTGGCGTTGGTTTTGGGGATATCCTGGCTCGTTTTCTGTTAGTTAATTCCTCTATCTCGGACCTAAAGATCGGTGGTGTCGAGCATGAGCTATCTGGTGTATCTGTTGGACTGTTGACAGCTCTCTTGAGAGTAATTTTACGCTCACATCTCTATCAATAGAGGGAAATGAATTGCAGGATCGTGGCGCGACTGCAATTTTGGAGGCACTTGTGAAACGAGCTCAATTGAAACCATTCAATCTTGTGAACTTACGTTTCAATCAAATTACCTTGGACGGGCTTGCGCGTATTGCAGATATTTTCGATAGTTCAATCGATGCTAATGTGACGCATGCTCATGTGGATAGTAACAATGAACGCAATGAAATGAATGGGTCGTGTAGGAAATGCCAACGAGTTGAGAACTATGACAAGTCATCGCCCCTCGAGCGCTAACATTGTACTGGTTGAAGAGTTGCGTCTGGTTAAGAACAGCTCTCCTGCTAATGACAGGCTTCTGCTTACATACGTAGTGCTAATTAATTCTATCCGACGCCACGTAGGCCATGTTGAGAGCATGGATGTCGATTCCATGATGCGTGCGGAAGACAAGCAGGATATAGGTCGCGCTTCGAGAGCACAGCTTCGCCGACCGCTCTCATGAGTCCGTTAGCAAGATAACAACGCAGTTTTGAACATTTTGGTGGAGCGTGTTGGTTTCAAACGTTGTTGAGGAATCTGACATGGACAGACTGTCCCCCGAGTCTATATTAATCAATATCTGCGTCGTTGCTATTTTAGATATGACTGGTCGCTTGTGAACTCTTAAACTATTCATATCTAACGATAGCAGAGACCCGAACGAGTAGGAGAGACTATCATGGGGTACCTTTTAGAGCCGTGGCTCTCAATAAGTGAGTGAAACACGAGCATCAGGATTTAGTGTGGTCTTAAATATCCTTTTTCTGGCAGTCTTCAATCCGCATCCTATTGCGTAGATCTCCATTTCAAGGTTCTGCAGATCAGCATACACAAATAGACTCAGCGCTATCTATTTACCAAGCACCTCCTGATCACACCTGTGAGTACACCTTCGTAGTACACAAGGAGAATACATCCGACAAGACGATTAAACAGTACTACCTCGAGTAAGCGTATCAGAACGATAGAAACCTGGACCGCTGAAACTAAGGCAGCCCAAACTCCGTCACAAACGCTGAATTTTCCAGACTCATATAGTAGCAACCATCAGGATTAAATACCGTACGGAGGAGTGCACTGCAAACCATAACCATATCATCCTCCACCACGTAGCTTTGTACTGCACCCACAAATATCATGAACTGTTGGTTCTTTTGTAGAGTCGCTAGGGTCCAATCGTATTGTACGGTTTGGGATGTGTGCGATAATTCTTATGTCGTCGGGAATGCAATGGTTAAAGTCGATAAACATTAGTCACTTGCGTTACCCCCATACAAATTGAGCCCAGTTTCCAATGAAAGATTCTTAACAAAGACACTTGTCATCACACATTAAAAGACAAGAATTTCATCGAAGTCGCAACTCGGATCGTTGAACAATTAATTTTTTTGCGTCAAATACATTGGGACGATTCGGCTTCCTGAATTTGCTGCACTCGCTGGAGTGCAAATCTTGACGGAGCTGGCTGCTCGCGGCTTGAAATATCTAGCACATGCCGACTTTTACTTAAGCTGCAAAGGAATGATAATGTATACCATAACGTATCTTGGAGTTATAAGCAAATATTTCTGCCATACTTGTAAGAAATTAGACGAAGTTGAATATTTGCATATATGACCCTCACGCCTAGAGGATGGCATGATGCTCCCCTATATAAATAACTGGTATTGACTACTGATATTTTTCGGTGAAAACTAAGAGTACGTTTTCTTAACTTAAGGTTTTGGTGGTCAACCGGCTTATTAATATTTTTTTGTGGCGACAAATCAGATTTGTCAGGGGCGGACAAAAACTATTTGTTTTCCCCGTTTATCCGGGTTATGGAAGTCATCCATTCGATGGTTGTTTATAATAGAGATAACGTCTAATATGCCCCTGTTTTCGCCCAAAAATTCTAAAATGCCCCTCTTCTTTAAAAAAAATCCTAAAATGCCCCTGTTTTTGCGGTGCTTTCCAATCGCTAAATTTAAGGCGACTATTTAATGAAACATTAGATTGCCAATTATCTCTAAGTTTGAATGTCGGTATTACAGGGGCATATTAGACGTTATCTCATGTTAGAAAAATATATAAGAAGTGCTACATGCACTAAAATGTAATTTACTTGCGACGAGTGAGAATAGGTAAATGAACCTTGATTGCCCTGACAGCTCTGAATGCTCATTTGGTAGCATCAAACCACAAGAAGTCCCGTTGAATAAAAAACTTAGTTCCTTTGCAAGCATTAGGTCTTCGTCAAAGACTCATCATTACGTTAGTCATTTTGTTGTAGCATCCTTAGCATCAAAACGTACCATCAAAAATGGTCGTCCAATTAAAGGGCTACAGGAACAGCACCCAAATGTCTCGAGTCTACAGAGCACGTTGCATTGTCACCTTCTACCCACACATGACCCTTTGGAACGGTGATTGTCCGCCTTCGCTCCTGATCAAAACGCGGTTGAAGTTCCACCACGTATCCCTCCTGCAGCATTGCGTAATCATCAGATAGCAAAACCTTCACCTTACATAATTAAAATAAACCAACCAGAGCCAGAATTCGCTTGGTGATTGTCGCACCGTGGCATCGAGTGGGCGATCGCAGCTGAACGAGGTCACCACGCTCCCATCTCTGCCAATATCGCGATAGTTGCTCCACGAAGATGATAGAGCCGTCAGGAATCGTAGGAACCAAGGAATAGCCAATACCGTAAATAATATCAAAAAAGTATTTCTTTGTAAGTCTGCCCAGCTTACAATCAGCACACCGTTGCGCACTAGCCTTAGCATCGTCAAAAATTTGCGATATTATTATCACTGCAATTTACCTCACTAAAATAATATTGTCTACTATATGGCGAATATTTCATTAAATAGTCGCCCTAAATTAGCGATTGGAGGGCACCGCGAAAACAGGGTCATTTTAGGATTTTTTTAAGAAGAGGGGCATTTTAGAATTTTTGGGCGAAAACAGGGGCATATTAGACGTTATCTCTTATAAATAATAAGTTTGTTCATCATATTTTATTAGTTTTTAATTAATCATTTAAAATTATTTTTAAAGATTTGATCATTTCGATATTTCAATGATGAAGTTATGTTTGTGTTGAACATTTTGGATCAATACTTGTGGCAAATCTACCTGCAAAACGGTGCGGAAGTGTAGTTTGAAGTTCGCCAACCAGATCGTGATTGTGGAGACAAATGGGGTGGCAAACGATGTTAATCAGGATACACGCATCATTCCTAGAATGCCAAGGTAGTTTCTACGATTTAGCTTACGATCCCAGGTCAGGCATCAAAATCACACGTCTAAACTGCAAGATTCACCCGTTGATCGCGTGCTAGCAGTAACATTTAGTGACCTTAAAATTTACATTACCCCACGCAAAAGGTGTGGATATTGCTCCTTTAAGGTCTTTTTGTTAACCATTTTCAAACTATGTACATTTTTCCTTTACCTTCAAGAATATGGCAGCAAAGATATTTGCGCACTCATGAGTCGTTCGAAAATAAATTCCAATGAAGCGATTAACTTCGTCGTTACTGACGAGGACGGAGTAAGAATGAGGAGTTGTTCTGTAGACAAACAAGTGTCCGCAAGAAATTATAGAAGCTGGTACTGTCTTCAAACGATAAAGTTAAACGCATGAACCTTACCTTTTTTTTTTGCTATGGTTCCGTGCATTATTTTTTGATCAGAAGTTCG
>JAPDHQ010004620.1:0-14524 GCA_026184515.1 Peronosclerospora sorghi | reverse complement strand
ATGAGCACATGAGATGGTTGTAGACATATGCTTTAGGAAATCGCCAGTGTAAAAAGCAACATTGTGCTAGTATTTAAAGTCTTGGTATGAACAAATATACCATAAAGTAATATCTGTTGCAGATCACATCCTACATATTGTAAATATAGATCCACTTCACCACAATCGCCCCTTGCGTTACTTCAGCGCATGCGAGCAAAAGGCAAGCACACGCATAGTTCTTAGTAATCATACTTCAGATATTTACGTGCCTCATTCTCATCCATAGTGTCGTGAAAACTGGAACATCATTTTCCTTGCATATGTTAATCACCCTTTTCCAGGTACTCTAGCATTCAAAAACATAACGCGACGCAACTATGAAGAGTTAATCACGGGCTCTGCTAAGTGTCACTAATGATCTTGATGGATATCCATCAAGGAATCCCAGCGTGTGTATTCGAACCATAGATACAATAACGACATTTGCTTCACGACCCTGACTAGTGTTGCTCGTAGCCACCTCAATATCTAGATATTCGTCATACACATAACCCATGTACTTTAATTGCCTCCGTAGCCTTGACTTGATTTTGATATGGCGAAATAATTAACAATGATTCCCTCACAGCTATTCTTGTTCTTCGCGTCTTGCTTTCCATCATACCATATATCTTCCCCAATAAGTATATGACCATTGCAAGCTCAATAATATTAGTATGCCTAAACTCTTGACGCCATCTCTCTCACCCACTCTTGGCAACTAATCCAAATAACTCGATCACTCTTGAGACTTCGCTTTCCAGAAAGATTGCGATCAACTATTTTACCCCAATCAACCACGTCCAGACTATTGAAACGCATACCACTCAAATAATCCTTCGATATGGCTGCTCTATCTCGGATTGTATACGGGTAAAATTCTTGTAACAGTCTCGTGATTTTTTTTTCGGATGACTTCTAAATTCTGAATTCATGGTGACTCTCTCCGGGAAACACTGGTAATAACTGATGAGTAGCGCGAAAATTTTCTATAGAATGCAACAACCCCCAGGTAATTTTATGACGACGGGATCCACTGTAAAACCGGTGTCTTAATTTTTCACTTATGGGAGAGTACGCAAAAAGCTGATAGGGATCACCAACAGATACCAGAACTTCAACTTTTGGCCTGATAACTTGTAATAACGCTACCTCTGCCGTTTGACCTCCTTCATCATTAATGATTACATTGTAAGATATCGTGTGGTAGTCTGGTCGCGTTAATTGGGCCAAGGTAGCAATAATTACATGTGCTTGCTCTAATGTCTCCACTTCCTCCATTCTCAATCTTGCAGAAATATCTTTGCGAACCACACTGCCTTCCAATGAACGTCTCTCTCGTTGTAATATTTCTGAACAAAACCTACGTCGGTAATATTCAGATTCTGGTAATGCCATCGTACCCTTTATCTCACCCAACCATACTATATCGTGATCCGGTAACGCCTTGGAATCCATCAACCTTTTAAGATCTTAATCAATGGCTGCATTAGTTTCTGAGACGATAGTAATGTGACCCCGTGGAATCACCGCTAATAGAGTTAACACAATCGCAGTAATTGTAGATGTTTTTCCACATCAGTAAGGACCACGAGCTAGAACAATTACTTTTGTCTCCACAGCTGCTCGTACTACTTTCAATTGGTCCATATCTAGCGTACGTTGAAATTCCTTATACACATGCGTCTGTTCCATCTTCGCCATCACTGTTGCAGACCTCAGCGACTCAATAGTCTGTCTTTTGGTCATTAGTTGTAGTAATGGAGATGACGGTTCTCTAGTCAATTTATCTATTGTGCTGAATCTTCTGAAATAATTCATGATATTGACCACGGGTAACCATCGCAGTTTGTAGATGTTCCTACGTATATCCCCCACATTAGCGGTGGTTATAATATGTATTGGAATCCAACTGAGCATACTATTCCCCAGTCCAGAAAACTCAATTCGTGATATCGCACGACTCAAAGTCTTCCATAATCCCATCTCCTTAGGCTGACTTGATCCATATTTATACACTCAGTCCTAAAATCTCCAGTTACTTGTAAATATACCACCCCTCGCATTAACGGCATGAAATGATCGGGACCGTGATCATTGTCCTATCTTTTAGCTAAACATTGCCCCACTTTATAAGATGTCACATGAAGATCCATTGTTGACGTAACATCATTTGAGTCCCATTCGTACTTGTACTAAATCGGATCGGTAACACTACGTGTTTTCAAGTGTTTTATTAACCACATAGTGAGGAGATAGTCACTCACTGACGTGAACTTATCCATATACACCTCCCTCAATTTGAAGTACAACCAATGCCTGCAAGTTCCGTGATAGTTAAACTGTGGTATTATGACATCATACAATAGACAGCACAATTCATCTCTACATGGTCCACAACCACCACCCCAACATTCCCGAAGGAAAACTTCCAGAGACTGAATCGCTTAGTAATAGCGTGACCACGAATAATACATTTCTTGCATCTTCTGGATTGATGGCTCTGAGTTGTTGTTTTCCACCAAGTTCTCTATGGAAGTCCAAAGACTTTGCCACACTAATAATAGTTCCTGGATCAATAGTAACGTTATCAACTTCTTGACACCACTCACTTTCAACATCTTTCATGCGTAATATCACCTGCCTTGCGGTTGACCCTGGTTGACACTTACTTTTCCACAATAAGTGTGGTTGGTCTATTGGAACCAAAATATTACTGAACGTGTATTTCCGATACTCATCTGCCCTCTGAGTCACTGTTTGAGTTATTTCTGTATCCACATCAGTCATTGGGGTAAGGTGACTCAAGACTTCTCCGTATGATTTTTTCATTTTCAATATCTCCAGTTGTAGATACATCAAAACCCTCCGTGGTTTCTTCATCCTTCTCTTCCATTTTTCCGCATTCCATATTACCGTGCGTCTCATCTTCTTCCAAGACCAAGTCCATTTCATCCCTATTACTTGCACTGGACTCCGAATCCTCTGTCGACTCTGCCAGATCAATCACTAGTGGAGAAAGCTGGCTTCTCTTCTTCCTCACATTCTATAGTGTGACCAGATTTATCACCATTTAATGGAGATTCTATTGTCTGTTCACTCCTAGGATCCATTTCTTGTGCTCCATAGTGGAATGCTCCCTATCTGCCTCGGTTACGTTCTCATCCTCATTCACTATTGGAGATCGTTCTGTTGGCTGTGGGATGTAGTCGACTGACTGTTTCTGCTGTACTTCTCCTCCAATCCCATTCTCTGACTCTCCGGTACTACTCGATCAACAATTACTGAAAGGGCTGGTTTTTTCTCTTCTTCATGCTCTACAGTGCATTTGGATCTCATCGTCTAATGGATCTTCTATCATGTGTCCACTCATAACATCAGATTCTTGATTCACCACGTTATCATCCCTTATGCCCATGACATCCAATTGGTTTGACTTGTCTTCTTCTTCGGACTCCAATCTCCGGATTTCAGACATTGTTTGATTGATATAACCTTGGTTCTCATCGTCTCACCAAATGCTTCCTTGATCTGATGTAGATATTGACTGTGTGAGCGATTGGTTGCTATCACACAACTTATTCTTCAATCGAAGGAGCCTATGCCTAATTACACTTTCTGTCCTTGGCATTAGATTATTTCCATCCATGTATGTGACGTCACCCAACCTTTTTGCAATAACTTTCATACACCATATGTATCCTCTTTCGTACAGCTGCTATAGTACGTATCTTCTTCGATTGCGGGATTTTTTTGGATACCGCTCAACCACTTCTGTGGAAGTAGCCTCCTGGTCTATCATGCTCGTTAACCACTCTATTTCATCCTTGTCCCATTCATCACCCCTCTTGCGCTTGACTCCCATTCGCTCTAACTTGCACATGACCCCTTTTTAGTCATCACGATCCATACCTTGGTGTGACACTGTTGATTATACAAATCATATATATCATGCGCTGGGATGTTTGTACTTTTGCTGGACTGTTGTAACTCCAATAATTCTTCCTCTTCCTCCTTAGTCCATGATGAGCTAGACCTGGGTACTGATGCTGCTGTAGTTTCTGAGGCATTCGGATCTGGGGCTGTATTCTCATTGAATGAAACACCTTCCTCGTTTCCCTTTGCTTCATCATCTTATCGTCCTATCGCTCTCAAACTCAAAAGGGATTCTACCATATCCGTAGTGTCCATTTGAAGTTCCCGCTGAAGTCGTAATCAGTCACCAACGTTGTCTTCTTCTCTCAGTGAGATACCTTCACGTTACTCAGTTTGGATGGGATGTATACTTCAGGTAGACCCTTCACTAACTGCTTATGATTGGCGGAAAATTCATTTATCTCCACATTCATACCAATCATAAGTCACTCCGTCGCGAGGTGGCCGTCGCGATGTGGCCATCGCAGGTCGCTCCTGATTGGCTGAAAATGTATTTTTATATTTCCACATTCATACCAATCATAAGTCAATCCGTCGTGAGGTGGCCGTCGCGAGGTGGCCGTCGCAGGTCGCCTCTGATTGGCCAAAAATTCTTTTTTCTCAAAATGTCAACATCACATGTCAATTCCCAGCCTTCCATATTCATTCTTCTCAGGTAATGCGTGCGCTCTATTGACTTCTAAATGAACTTCTGGTCTCCGGAATAATCATAGTATATGATCCCATTCCATATACATCCTACGGTCCCAGTGAGTTAGCTGCTGCCTCTTCCTTTCTTCATATATATTTTCCTTCTCATGCAACAGGTAGCTCACTCACTGGGCTCGCCACCCTGGTTAATCCACTTATATTGTCCGGGTCTAATATTTCATGCCGTACGTTCTGTCTTTCTCTCATCCTATCAAATCCCAACTAACTGAATTGCAACGCAATTTCTTCTGCATCCCTCTGATCACTATATAGGTGTTGCCCCTCAATCATCCAACTTAATACCCCTTGTATAAGGTTATCAGCGACATCCAGGTTTGTCGCCTCATGGCTTATTTTTGCTTAATAACATCCCGTTCCTCTGCATAAATTTTGCATCCGCTAGACCCGTTAGGTCCTGTTGGATATCTCTCGTACAGTCGTTCTCGTCGCTCTGATTTTCTTCATTTTATTTTACAATGACGTACAGTTTTCACACCTTTAGTACCCTGAAAGGACTATCTTTGTATGATCTTTGCTGTTGCCGCACAGGTTTCACACCTTTGGTACCCTGACAGTTTTCTCTTCGTACGCGTAGTTGTGTCCGCACAGGTTTCACACCTTTAATACCCTGATAGGTTTCTCTTCGTACGATCTTACTCTTGTTTTATATTTTCCGTGGTTGGTTGACACTAGATGTGCAGGTTTCACACCTTTAATATCCTGCCAGGTTTCTCTTCATACGATCTTGTTGTCGCCGTATAGGTTTCACACCTTTCGTACCCTGATAGGCTTCTCTTCGCACAATCTTGTTCTTGTTATATTTCCTCCATATATGATTGATAATAGATGTACAGGATTCACACCTTTTAATTCCTTAGCGGTTTCTCTTCGTATCATCTTGTAGCTGCCGTACAGGTTTCACAGCTTTGGGACCTTAATAGGCTTCTATTCGTACGATCTCCATCTTATACAGATTCCACATATTATTCTTAATTCACCGATCACTTATAGACTTGATTTCATTACCATTCGTCAACTTAAACACGCTGCGCCAATGAACGCTAGCTTGCAACTTATTTCCTCCACATGCTCAAACAAATTCCAGTTCTCGTGTAAACATGTATCTTTGTTTTTATTTTTGTTTGCTTTTTTGCTATGCCCCGAATGCAACCAACTTGGGTCTGCATTCTACTTATCACAACCAACATGGGTCCGTGATAGGGATGTACTACATCGTCTGGGGCCTTATCTTTCTTATTTTCCCTGTCTTTTTTTCTTGTTATTTTCTTGAATATCTTGACGCTTTCGTCTCTTGTTTATTATTTCAGGAGGAGTCTACAGTTCAGCCTCTGTAGTGTCCTCTTCGGCTGTTTGAGCTGCATAATGCCGATTCTCCCAAGCTCGTTGAGCATCAAACTCATACAATAAAACGGTGCATGAAAGATTGTCTTCTGGCTCCCAAGTCATCTCATCAGTATCCTTCCACTTGATATAATACTCCTTTGTTCGACGTCCATTCCTTGTTCGCTGTTTGACCCGGCAATGCACAATTCGTTCTACTTCCCACTCATCATCACGACCTGGTTCATACCACGAGTCCTCAGGGAGTAACGCCTCATCCAATTCAAGTGTGTCCTCAACCTCAAGTCTCTCCCGAGGTCGTCTCATTTTATTGATATATGGTTTTAACCTGGCAATGTGCACAAGCGGAAATATTCGACTTTCACCAGTAGGTATCACTAGCCGATACACCATGTCGTTTATCCGTTCATCTACTACATATGGTCCATGCCATAAATGCGCCAACTTCCTGACCAACCCTGGTTTAACCAGATCATGATACAGCCAAACCAATTCACCTTGTTGATACGCCGTTTTGGTAGTTGACCATACTTTAGTCGCTACTGCGTCATTATGACGTTGGGCTCTATCTTTCATTATCTGTTCCTGGATAATAGCAGCCTACGCCTGCGCTCTCATATTCTTCTCAGTTGTAGCCAACCTCCACTTAATGCATTTCTTTCAGGGATTGACGTATCTTTCGGTGGTATCATTGCTTCAAATGTATTTATGGGTTCCCAGCCATGTACCAAGTAAAATGGAGTTTGATGATGCTGAAGACCCACTGATTTATTCAATGCAAACCCCACAGGAGCCACATATTCATCCCAATCTCTCTGCTCCGGATCCTTGATGTAACATTTGATTGCCTTGACCACTGTTTGCACCAATCTTTCTTATTTCCCATTGGCTTGCGGTCTGTATGCTAACGTTGGTCTCTGCTTCTGCTTCAGCATACGATTGAATCTCCTGAAAACTGAACTCATGAAGCTTGGATCTCTATCATGTCTTAACATTTCTTGGGCTCCAAATCTCTTATACACCCCCACCATATACGCTTCTGCTACAACTTGTGCAGTGGTGGTACCCATTGGGATTAGGATCACATACCCAAAGAAGAGACATATAAAGTACAACAACGCTCATGCCCCATTGCAGTTTGTGGTAATGGCAATGCGAAATCCATCGCTAAAATCTGAAATGGTCTTGATGCTACAATATTTCCACAAGTGCGACCCTGGTATCTTGGCCTGCCTTTTGCGGTGGCGCAATCTTCACACGATGCAACATAGTTTTCGATATGAGCATACATCCCTCGCCAATAATATTTGGGTCTCAACCGAGCATAAACCTTTCGGACTCCTTGATGTGCTCCACTTCCGATTTCCACATGATACGCATGCAATATATCCTCTTGTAATATGGTTGGTACCACCAATCTCCACACATATTCTTTGGTTTTATCTTGAACTTTCGAGACATAGTACAGGACACCCTTATTATCCAACACGTAAGTGAACGCATGTCGAGCTATCTTTTTCCATTCACTAGCGGAATTCATCTGATCATCATCTCCTCGTAGATACGCCACTACCTTACTGCACCACTCATCCTGTATCTGGGCTGCTACAATTCGTTCAATTCGAATAACCGGTGCATTTTCATATGGGTCGTTGTCTTCTTTATCTTGAAGTTCTTGAGATCTCATCACATCATTGTCCACTGAGTGTGGGTTACCAGTAGTGTCCGCCCCTTTCCAACAGTAACATTCTCTTGAGGTTGGAGTTGCTCATTACGTGGCCTTGTCATACTTCGACTGATCACAAATACTTGTGGTGACACATGATCGACATCCTCTCATATATCTTTCTGCTCTGTGACAACCTGAGCCTCATCTGCATTGGCATACAACACGTCTGGCAGATGATTCAGCAGCTGCAGATATGCTTTTCTCTCTTCATTGATAATTTTCCCTGCCTGCTGTTCTTTCATAGCACATTGAGTAAAAAAATCAGCCGCTTGGTTATACTTGCGAGCCACGTGTATCAGAATAATTGCTTGGAATTTCTCTACCAGCGAGCGCACTCGGCCCAACCAAACCCATAGTGATGCATGATTGCAGCGTAGATCTCCATTGACTTGTCCAATAACCAATGTAGAGTCTCCACATACAATTGCTTTCGTTACATTATGGTCTTGCGCGAGTTGTAGCACATGGATTAGTCCATGATATTCACGGTAAGGGTTATCTTGAATCCCATATTCTGCTGCCACTACATCACAGGTAGATAACTCCCACACTATCATGCCAAATGCTCCTTTCGGGTCATTCTTAAGACGCACTGCACAATCAAACGATAAAAAATATCCAGTGCTATGACGTTGTAGACTAGGAATTGGCTTAATGATCGGCACATCTTTCAACGATTTTAACGGAGCAATGTCTTCTAGCACTTATTTCATCTTTTCTGCGGGCACAATGGACGTGGCTAATAAAGCAGGTAATTCTACAGCTTCATGATTCGTTCGTACGATTTCCAATGACAACGGAGACAACATTACTGCCCATTGGATTTTGTTGCCTGTCAAACTTTTCGATGTGAACAGCCATCGCATTGTAGAATATCTTGCATAAACCGTCATATGCTGTCCAAACAAAATGTGACTGGCATTATGTAGCGTTTTCAGCAACCCTAGCACCTCTTGTTCCGCCCCTGTATATCTCGTTTCCGCATCTTTAAAAACTTTGCTAACGTAACGCACTGGGTGCAGTATTCCATCATACTCTTGACAAACTGTTGCTTCGAACGCCCATGGATTTGTATACAGCACTATACTCAATGGATTTGATCGCTCGATATGCCGTAACAAAGTTGCATTCACCAGACGGTCCTTAAGCAACGAAAACGACCTTTCAGCGTGTTTCAGTTGGGTAACATCCTTCAACTGTAGTTCGGTTAACTCATACAGAGATACATCTAGTGTTGCAAAATTATCAATAAACCGTAGATAGTATATCAAACTTCCAGTGAATCTTTGAACTCCTTTTAATGTCCGTGGGAACGCCATTTTGACAATTGATTCCAAATTGCGGGGGGATAATTTAACTGCTTCTGCAGATATACGATGGCTCAAATACTCCACACTGTGTTTGCCAAACTCACTCTTCGGTAAACTTATAGTGATCCCCCAATATTTAAATGATTCCAGGAGATTTTTAAGCATGATGCACAGTGTATCCCAACTGCTTGCGCCAAAGGTAATATCATCAATATACGATCGCCTCCCAATAATAGGTTGTTCATCAGTAATCACTACTTGGCCGTTATGAAAGACGTCTTGCGTGATGGCCACGTCTGTTTCCAACACATGTGCCTCTTCACTGTCATTATCCATGTCTGACTTGCCACCTTGAAGCTTACATTTTATCCCCATCTGTTGTGACCGCCGTACAATTGTCCACAAAGCGTTATCCACTATACGCTGATATATTTGAGGAGCGTTCTTAAGTCCTTGAGGCATCCGAAGCCATTCGAAATATCCTAAGGGAAAAATAAATGCTGTGATCAACCGAGATTTCTTGGTCATCGGTATAGCCCAATACCCACTCGCATTATCCATTGGACACAACCACTTTACTCCCTCAAAATTGTCCAGTAAATCATCAATTAACGGCATAGCATACACCATCAAACATGTCTTCTCATTCACCGACCGATAATCAATACACAGCCGTATGTAGGTTTTGTTCTTTTTTAACAATATGACGATCGGTGATTCCCAAGAAGATTCCGAATACCGAATTATTCCTGCCTGTAATAAACCTCGTATCAATTCATACAACTTAGGTAACAGTGTAGTCGGTACTCTTCGTGCTCTTTGTGCAATAGGTGCATTGTCACCAACATCCACGTCACAAACTACACCTTTAGCTGGAGGTGGTAGCGCATTACCAGAACTTATAAAACCATCCGCATACTCAGACAACAAGGCACGTAAATTATCTTCTTCTTCTTTAGTAGTAACTCCTGGTTCTCCTATGTCTGCAGTAGTCATATATGGTGGTTCAATTGTACTTTTATCTACTTCTGGAATGAGTGCTATCTGTTCTTCCATAGCTTCAGCCGACATCTCAACTCCTTCATGCAAGTACACCTCTCTTTTTTGTCTGATCCACCTTCATTGGATCTATTGCATCCATTACATACACAGCAGGAGGTTTATCTACAACAGTTCTCACTGCGTGCACGTTAGTCCAATTGATCTGCATGTTAGCGCTCTCCATCACTTGTGTATGCACTTGTAGTTATTCTTCTCACTTTAGATCTGCTTGTGTCACAGCGGCAATGGTTCTTCCCTGGGAATCTGACAACTTTGGTCTTTCATGTTCAAAATTACACCCGCCTTGACCAAAAAGTCTGTACCCAGTATTGCTAGCGCATGTGTATCAATACTAGCGAACCACATAGCACAGGTGAAAACCACTGATGAGCCTATGCGAACCTTGACTGTAGCCACACCTATTGCTCCAATATTACTGTCTGTCCGCCACAAAAGCTAGTTGGGGTATCAAACATCCGAACCGCTACTTGTAGCTTCAGTGCCACATTGGTATGTAAAATGGATATGTTTTCGCCTGAATCCAACATTAATGGTAATTCCAGATCATCAATGGCCCCATTTACATAGACTTGAGTTGCAGGCTGCTTTTCTTCCAGTGGCCGTCGCCATCCATCTCTTTCTCCCACATTTTTTCCACCATTGTGACACATGCTGGAGTCTGTTACTTCATCAATTATCATTCTCTCGGCTTGTGTCTTATCTTCACTGGAAGGAGCTTGTTTTATTACTTTTTCTTGTTTTTTTATTTTCTTGATCCTCATCCAAAGTGAGTGATCCATCCATATAACATGTATTATTTTTCTTGGTTTTCTTTTGTGCGCAGGGTGAGAGAGGTGTCGCTTCAATTTCATTTGACAATTCCCCCCCTTCCTCTAGACAGTGGTTGCAATGCACTGTGGGTCTAGGCGTTTAACTGATCCGCCACCTGAGCTTTAGTCAATTCCCCTGACTTCAATTTAGCACGCATCTAGGCCATCCCTTCGATGAACTTCCGACAATACTTTGCATCATGACCAAAACTATCGCAATGCTCACACCTCACCAATTTCCAGCAGTGAATTTTGTCATGTCCCCGTCGGTTACAGAGCTCACATATCACTACATGGTCAGTATTAGGATTTGTTGGCGCTCGAGAACTGTTGTACAAATACGTCGGACGCACCCGCTGTACTGCGTGTACTTCCCCGCCCATCGCATGCACGCTAGGTTGCGGGTCTTCATACACCGCATCCGCATTCATGCGTGTAGCTACCTTCTTTCCAGGCCTCATAAGCCGCGATTCATGTTTAATTAGTAGTTTTTCTAGCTCTTCGATAGTTGAGAAGGTTATGTGTTGATACTGCATCTGTATGGTGCGATCATGAATAGTATCAAAGAACTGTTGAATGTGTTCTTCCAATAATGACGCATTGAACGCATGTCTAAAATCCATCCCTGCTTGCAACGCTGCTGCGTTTAATCGGTATAGATATGTAGTAGCCAACTCATCATAATTCTGCGTTAATCTTGAATACATAACTCGAGGTGACACTTTGTCCACACAAAACTTCTTCTGAAAAAGCGCAATCACCTTACCCCAGTCATACTTTACAAGACCGTACTTACACAGGATCATTTCTATAGTACCCAGTCATACTTTACCGAATCGGCTAGTTGTTCGTACTACCATGACGCTGTGATTGTCAAGCTATCCACAAACATTCCCAGACGTTGACTATCATTCCAATGTGATATATTAGCCACTTGTGAGAATCGAGCGACCCAAGCCCGTGCACTTCCGGCATCCTGACTATTCCCTTAAAAATATTTTATCTCAGTGTTCTGAATGATGGCTGTAACTGGTTGAGGTGAGGGTACCCATGCGTTTGCACTTCCACCAGGCATACCATACCCTGAAGTACTATGATGCATTCGTGGCTGCGTACCCGGTGTATGATATGAGGTACTAGGCTCCCCTCTCGTTATATTGGGTGTGCGACAAGCTGACAAGGTTGCCGTGACTTTAGCCAGTTCTTCCAAACTTAAATGCCCATCTTGCATCATCTTTACTAAATTGGCTACCACTGGATCTTGTTTAGGCTCAGCCACCCCTGGACCTGCCTAGGCGCAGCCACTCCTGGACCCTGTATAGGCATAGACACCCCTGGATCTTGTTTAGGCACGGCTAGTTTGGGTGTGGACATAGTTTCATCGTCATCTGGCGAGAATTCCAATTCTTTTTAGTTTTGGTAATTTTTCGGGGTCGCAACTGTGGTACTTCTTCAAACTCATTTCTGTCAATGAGCTCCAACATACCCGGTGGTTTAGACTCCACTTACCGGTGTATGTACGGTGTCTGCTTTTTTATAGTAGTGGGAATGATATTGTCAGTTTCTTCTCGATATACAATTAATGATGTTTCCCACCGATTTTGTGCTAATAGTAAAGACATCATCAGTCCAATATCTTCTGCGGTCCGTACCAAATCGTAACCACACGCATTCTCAAACTAATCCCGTCTGATAATCTCATACCCTAAGTTTGGGAACAAATCATCCAGTCCCAGCACAGATGCTTGTATATTTCCAAATGTATTGAGATCTTCTCGCACCCTAAAGTTGGGTGCAGCCAGCTTCATCTTACGTATCTCAAATAATGAAAACCAACAGCTCGAATAACCCGGTAATCTGAGCACCTGTTGTTGAAACTGCGTTACCTTTGCAAACGCTTCGGAAAATGTGTAAGTCCTGTTAGTATCATCATCGGAGTATTCTAGTGTAAAATGGAGATCTGGACCATCTTCTTGTGGTACTAATGCCATTGTGTAAGCTTGAATTTGAAGTCGACGTTAGTCCCGGGTCGCGGCACCAGTTGTCGTGAAGGAGTTGAAAATTTGATAAATCCACTTAATCAACAACACAAAGAAGTAATAAGCTAGTCCTCCTTGCTTTACTTCCCGGGTACTTAATACTTCCGCCCGAACCAACAAATCAATTAAACACACTTGAGACACACTTCCAAAGACAGTTACGTGCTGCTCCCAACACTAGCGCGCTTCAAACAGCTGCCGCTCCACTTGCTAGGGCGTGCACTCAACGGCTTCCTTGTATTACACTTAGTTTTTTATTGGGTCAAAAAGGAATGTTTTCACGGCCGCCAGAGATCTGCGCACTTCAAGGAAAATTTCGTTCTATTAAGTGTTACTAACTCCTACATCAACGTCAATCACTTTTTCACCCACTACTTTTTGGTTACTTCAGCGCTGACTTCAATACGTGACAGTTACCACTGAGTCCCTCTGTAACCTGATTGATCATCCTTGACAGTTACTTAAATAACCCTCTGTAATCTGATTGAGCGAGGTGGCCGTCGCGAGGTGGCCGTCGCATGTAGCTCCTGATTGGTCAAAAATTCCAATTATATCTCCACATTCATACCAATCATAAATCCATTAGCCGCGAGGTGGCCGTCGCGAGGTGGCCGTCGCGGGTCGCCTCTGATTGGCTGAAAATACATTTTCCTAAATAAAATACTTAACCACTTGAAAACAATCGAGAATTCCCAATACACCAACTTGGTCGGCCGAGGGCGCATGACTTTCCGGGAGCTTCCCACACAATCAGACCTGCCGCTATGCTTATAAAGTGCGCATGTGTCTTGAATTTCTGTAGTGGTGCTGACAGTTTGTTTTCGTGACCTGGTTTGTCTGCTACAGCACGCGCCCTAGCGCCCACATCTACAGGACAGTCTGCGAAGATGAGGGCACGTGACTTCTCGTTAGCTTTACCTCTGGGATTGAACTTCTGTTGTGTATATAAGATGCGTCTGTGTCTTGGCTTTCTGTAGTGGTGCTGACAGTTTGTTTTCGTGACCTGGTTTGTCTGTTACAGCCCGCGCCCTAGCGTCCATAGCTGCAGGCCAGCATGTGAAGCTGAGAGCACATGACTTCTCGTTAGCTTTACATCTGGAATTGAACCTGCTGTTGTGTATGTAAGATTCGTCTGTGTCTTGGCTTTCTGTAGTGGTGCTGACAGTTTGTTTCCATGATCTGTTTGTCTACCACTGTACGCGCCCTAGCGCCCATAACTACAGGACAGTATGTGAACAGTTTCCGCAGCCAGCCAAAAATGCAGGACCTTTTTGTTGACTTATTTGCCAGGATTGGATTTGTCGTAGTGCATGTAAGCTGTGTCCGTGCCTTGATTTTCATAGTTGATGTTACTCAAAAGAGCATATCATTTTGACTAAAACACTTGCACCTTCGGATGTGTTAGGGCTACCACGACTTTTTTTGAAACAGGTGTTCACGCGATGGACGCACACAACGATCTTTGATGTTAATGTTTAGTGTTGACAAGACAAGAAGGTTGTAAGTGATACTTTCTTTGATGAGCACATGAGATGGTTGTAGACATATGCTTTAGGAAATCGCCAG
>JAPDHQ010004619.1:0-10943 GCA_026184515.1 Peronosclerospora sorghi | reverse complement strand
ATGGGAATAAACTCCAGTAATCCAATAGGGTCCAATAATACAATAGGGAGATCCAAATGAGAACGTGATATAATCCACGAACGATATCTCCACGAAACAATCCAAAAGACTTAGTAACACGTTCCAAACGTGCGCAACTTAAACTTGAGAGGTCGACCAAAGTGCACTCCCGTCGAGGGACTTCCGTCGGGCCAAGTGCGTCTATAACGCGTCCCGGACGGGTATAATGATCTGGAGGGGATTACTCGACCCTCCGCTCCCAAAACACTCTGCGGCGTGCAGAGACGACTGATGTACAAAGCGGAACGACCCCCGGTTGAGTTAGAGGTCCAACAATTAAGTCGTAAAGCCAAAAACGCTCTTCTTAGACGAAGACAAAACCAAAACTCAAACTACCTACCCCCTATAGTCCCCAATATGTACCAAACATGAAAATATGTAGTACACGCAATCTCATGTGACTTACCCAAATCCGTCTTCTTGACACCCCTTGCACATGACCGGCTTAAAAGCCTCCTGGATTTCCACCAATCCGATCGCCGGTTGGCCGATCGGTATGCTGCTGACCGGAAACGACTAAAATTCTTGGGTCCGCTTCGCCACAGCCGCCCCTGAGTCGTGTCGCAGCCGCGCAACGGTATCGGCCCGATCTCGTCATATCCAGATCTTTACAGAAGCGGAATTCACCAATGGTCGGATCTCCGAATCCACCTTCGGCAGGTACTTGCCTTTCACACCCGATCGCCTTGTGACCTCTCTTGACCTTCTTTGCTGCAGGTGCCCTGCGTTCCTCATCGCCTCATATTGGTTCGCCGACCATATCAACCCGATCAGACAGCTCCTCAGCACTTCAGGGTCCGACATACCGGGCAAGCATCAGATAGAGGCCGATCAGCTCCGGAAAACGGTCCGTGAGCTCCAGTACCAGTTGGACATCAGGGATTCCTCACCCCTTCAACTGCGGAAGGAGGTGGATACTTTGATCCCCATGTCCACGAAGTTGCAGGAGGTAAACACGGAAAACGCACGTCTTAGGGCCCAGATCGTCCAACCAGCAACACAAGGTAGTTCGATCGGTCTACCACCATCTTGGGTCTGCTCTGACCTTCCTTTTTATGTAGATAAATTGCTCGCCAATATCGCCAAAACGTTCGACGCCTTATTCACGGCTGATCGGCAGTCTCATGATCATCGCGATCAGCTCCGTCCGATCTTGGACGGGATGATCGGCGCACGGCACGATCTGTCTCGCTTGGAGGCCTATAGGTCCCACCTCCTGGAACAGCTCGCGGTGGTCGACCGGCAGAGGTTGGAGGACCAGTCCGATCGGACCTTACACCGCACCCAGCATGGTGACCTGGAGAGGCAGATCAGCGAGTTACAGGTCGTGGTCCGGGAGCAGATAGGCAAGGTCAAGTCCTTCCCAGGCCCGATCGGACGCCTGGACCCAGGAATCAGATTGTCGCTGGGAGGCCGTAAATCGGTGCTATCAACAGCTGACTGACTTGTTGAACCGGCGTCCGGCTGCATGCTCTAGTGCCGACCTGTCTGCATCGGCCGTTCTGGCCGATCTGCATCAAGACCCGACCCGACGCCACTCATTGGCCAAAAGTAAGCACACCAAAAATTCGCAAACTTCCAAGAAGCGTAAAGACGCGTCGAGGGGTTCCAGGGCGCGGGGCATAGCGCGCGACTCCGAACTCGAGGAGAAGAGAGCAGTGCCCCAGAAGAAAGCCAAGACGCTGGCGCATCTCTCAAGCCCCAAATCGGATACAGGTGGCAAGTCTATTACCCCCAAATCTCGTGCGCCCTCGCTCCCCCGCGCCGCTCACACCAAGTGTATAGAGATCTCCTCCGGAGAGGACTCGGGGGGGGGCGGATCGAGCGATTCCTAGTTCTTGGTCACTGCGTTATCCAAGTCCCGGTCCGATCAACGCCGAGGTTCCGTTCCTGCGAAGCCTGCATCGGGAACTAACAATACGATCAGCACCCAGGGTGATGGTGCTGCACCGACGCGCAAGTCGACTGGACTGTCGCCTTCGTTCCAGCCCGGCACATCTGGGCTGCGCAATAACGCCCTATTGAAAGGGTTGTTGGCCGGAGGTCGACCTCTCCCATCGTTGACTTCGGATGCCACTTCGCCAGGGTCATCGTGGCAGATCGGTAGCTTGTACCAATCGGCCCTGACCAAGCAGATATTAGCCCGATCTCTATCGGACCCGGACCCCTGGCTTTTTCCTCCAGCTCCCAAGGCCCCTGACGCTTCTTTATGGCGGGCGGAACTGGTCACAGCACCAAAAATCGCCCGTCTGTACGCAGATGAGCCATGGAAGGTGTTCGTCCGTCCTAAGCTGGGGTCCATGTTTGCGTCGACTGCGTGGATCGACTCGTTCTTAGGTCGAGTGAAGGCCTTCAACGAAACGTACAGCCAAGCGATCTGAGAGTCTACGCACTATATAGTGCTTCCTGGTCGAGTGCAACATGATCAAGGCCTCATCTCGTTCCAGAGAAACCGAAAGAGGCGCCGGAGTCGGGCAGGCGAGGCCTGGCAGACCCTATGCCAGTTCGTTCTGGGAGAGATTCTGTCCCGCGAATGCGACCTCGACATCTTCTTATATCCTGTGGTTCTCCATATGGCCAAGCGTCGGGTTGAGAAATCTGGGGTGCTAGCTGACGACGGCCCCTGGTATCCCGGTATTCATTGTGACAAGCCGGTCACAGACCTGAAGGACGCTTTGGCCCAGATCAATCGGAAGGAGCCCTGACGCAATCCGTACCAGAACCAGATCGCAGACCATCCGGCGCTGACTACCGGCCGTCTGTGGGGTGATAGTGATTTTTGATGCAGCAGTTAGCTGACCATATAATTCGTAATACATGTCATCATTTTTTTCACAATCCTGATCATCTAATCACTTGCCCAAATTCATCACTTTCTACAAACTTGCACCAACACGTTATCATATACAGTTTCCATCCACATCGCGAAAATCATCACCACGTTCGTCAATCCACTACCCAGTTCATCACAGTTCATCACAAATTCACAAAATTCAGACCTTACACATATTCACACCGATCGATATACTGATCGGTGCTACTGTGTGTCTTGGTCTTCGTCTTCATGGGTCTGCATAACTGCGAAGCGATTCCGACTGACTCGTTCTCGCTCGAACTCTCGTAGCAGTGCCTCACAATTTAGGTCGAGTTCGTCGATCCAAGTTTCTTCGTCATGATCCCTCCATCGGACCCGATATTCTCGGTGTGTGCGACCAAAACGGGTCTTCTTAACCGATCCGACATCTAGCACCTATTCCACCTCGAATTCGTCCTCTTCCAATGGCCTTTCCCAACTGTCCTCTGGTAGCAGAGCCTCATCGAAATCGAATCTCTCCGCTTCGTCTACCAGACAGGGCATTTTAGGCCGATCGGGGAATTCTCTGACAAGCTTCAGCTTGGACACGTGCACGATCGGAAAAACTTTGTAATCCATGCCGATCGTGATCATACGGGCAGCATGCTCACAGATCAGCTCTGCTACACGGAAAGGACCGTGCCACATATGTGCCAACCTCTTCGCATAGCCTTCCTTGACCCGATCGAGGTATAACCATACCCTCGCCCCTGGTTCAATACCGTGAGGTCGGACCTGATTGTTATTCCGGTCTGCCCGATCTTGTGTGGCCTGACGCAACTTTTCATTGACGACTTCTTTCGCATATTGATAGTGCTTCTGGACCCGCCTGCACCAACGATGGGCATCGCGATCGCGGGTCTGAGTGCAGCCGATCGGTATCGCCGCTTCAAGTGTCGATCGAGGGTCACATCCATACACCAGATAGAAAGGCGTCTCTCCTCGGACCCGATCGGTCGAAGAGTTGAGTGCGAATACCAGTCTCTCTGCATGCTCATCCCAGTCACGTTGGTCTGGGTTGGCCACATACATCTTGATCGCCCTTGTTATTGTCTGAACCATGCGTTCAGCCGATCCGTTCGCTTGCGGACGATATGCCATCGTCGCGCTCTGCTTCTGGTCTAGCATGTTATTGAACGATCGGAACACCTCGGCCATAAAAACGGGTTCCCGATCGTGTCTAATAACTTCGCTGGCGCCGAACCTTCTGAACACGCATTCCTCATAACTCTGGGCGATCTGCTCCGACGATCGGGATGCACTAGCCTTTGCGATCACCATACCAGTGAACAGGTCGATCCATATCAGCAGTTCAGTGTTGCCGCGCGTCGATCTGGGCAGCGACGGTATGTGATCCATTGCTATCACCTGGAAAGGGTAAGTAGCCTCGATATTTCCGGGCGATCGGCCCTTGATTATCGGTCTGCCCTTTCCGGTATCGCAATCTGTGCAACAACCCACATATTTCTGCACGCTCCGAAAAAGTCCTCTCCAGTGAAATTGGTCCCTGATATTGTAATATGTCTTGCCTACGCCCTGATGTCCCCATTCTAGACTCACATGGTAGTGATGAAGGACATCCGGCTCTAGCAACTCAGGGATCACCAGTTTCGCCAGTCGATCTCGATCGCCACTGTCTTGGTCAACATCCCGGCAGTAATATAGCAATACATTGTCATCCACATCGTAACTGTCCGCGATCTTGGTACACTCTTTCACTTGACCATTCGTTAACTTGTATTGTTCACCGCGCAGGTAGGCTTTCAGGTTCATAATCCATTCTTCTTCGTCCTGCTCCTTGAGGATCCGTTCCGTCCTTAGCTGTTGCACAACGCGCTCACTCAGCCTTTCCTTCGGGAACGATCGGCGAGACTTCTGAGTTCGCGATCTAGTCGCCGCCATCACATGTACCTGATCAGGGATGTCCTTGAGCTTGATCAACTCCGGGAGCCTGTTTATGTCCATAAGTTCGTGTAGAACGGCTTCCTCGGTGATCGTCGCCCCGGTCTGGTCCCGCATGGCTTGGGTCGCGAGGTTATCGGCGCTTCTGTTCCAATCCCGTTCACGTGCAATAGCTCGTGGTTGGGATAGTCTTTTAGTGCCTTCATCACCCGATCATTCAGCAACTTCAACCGTGGTGCCTTAGAGTCGATCTCCCCAGTTATCTGCCTTATCACTAGGTTGGAGTCACTACATATGATGATCCGACCTTTCTTCTGTGATGACAACATATCGAGACATAGAAGGACCCCCCGATATTCCGCCTCTGGCCGTTATGTCAGGCGTAAAATCGGCGGCGTCTGCTACTATAGACCATTGGGGTAACTTCCACAGTATGGAACTATAGGAGCCGACCTTCTTCTTCACGCTAGCCGATCCGTCAAAACTCAAGACCAGGAGTTCCTCATCCCGATCGACGATCGGCGGCGGCCGTGAGATTGATTGTCGGGGTTGCTTCTTCGGGGCAACGCCATCAGAGCTTCATCCACTTCAGACCGAGGGGTGATACTGGCATCCAATGTGCCCAATATCTATTCCTCTCCCTTGGTGCGCTTGACGACCTCGAGGGACCACTGTGACAGGATCGCTGACCATCTGCCGAGTCGACCGTCCATCCCATTGGCCGATAACAGTCAGGACAATTTCGACTTTCTTGATAGGACCTTTACAGGTCGGCCGACCAGCAGGTTATATCACACACCCAAAATCCGTAGTAAAGCCAGAACTTCGTTTTCGACGATTCCATAGTTGACTTCATTCGGCTTCAACGTCCGGCTCGTAAAAGGGACCGGGTGGTACACTCCATCATGTTATTGCGCTAGAGTGGCAGAAATGGACCACTTACTAGCATACACAATGACGATCGGCTTTTTGTTCGGATCGAAGTGTCTTAGAATCGGTGCCGTCGCCATCTTAGCCTTCAACATACTGAAAGCAACCTGTGCACGCTTCATATAGTCATCTGCCTCCATCGGAGGCAATTCTGCAGCCCGATCGGAGTCGCAGCCCTCTCGTAAAGTTTCCCGATCTCCTTCGCGCAACATATGGTAGTCGACTTCCCGGAGCTCTTACACCACGGCCGCGTAAATCGCGAAGTCTTCAATAAAGCGGCTGTAGTAATTTAATCTCCCTAAGAAGGCCTTCATCGCCTTCAGAGATCTCGGAAACGGGAGTTTGCTCAGTGACTCCAGATCCTTAGGATTATCCTCCAGCCCACTGATTGACACCATATGACCCAAATAAGCGACCTTGGACATGCCCCAAAAAAACTCTTCACAGCACTGATCGACAGGTTCCAGCGATCGCACGTCTCCAGCAATCGTTCAACCTTCTCGCACATATCGCTCCATGACGAGGCAGGAATCAGTATGTCGTTGAAGTATGATCGCCTCCCCAGAACGGACGGTCTACTTTCCCGATCGGGTTCACCCTCTGTAAATACATCATAGTTTTCGGTGGGGTCCCGATCGGTACTGATCGAAAGTGTCCATACAATGCGTTGTCGATCAGCCTCTGGTAGATCTGGGGCGCGTTCTTCAAACCGAACGGCATACGGTTCCACTCGAACAGACCGAACGGCGTAACAAATGCGGAGATCTCGCGAGCCCGATCGGTCATCGAAACCACCCAAAATCCACTTTCCATATCTAGTGAGCAATACCATTGTGTCTTGTCGAGATCTTCTAGCAGATCGCTGATCAGCGGCATCGGGTACACCATAAGCTTGGTCAACCGATTTACCAACCGATAATCGATACACAACCTGATGTCGACGCCGTTATTCTTGATCACAATCACGATAGGCGAGGTCCAAGGCGAGGTAGACGGTTTGATAATCTTGGTAGCCAACAGTCCTTTAATCAGATCAGACAATTTCTCACGGTACTGTGGCGCCACACATCGGCATCGCTGGTAGATCGGCTTGGCATCCCCAAAATCGATGTCACAGATTGCTCCGCAAGCAGCAGGGGGTAAGGCATTGCCTTTCCCGATCAGCAGATGCTTCTTCTTCCAGATGATCTTCTTAAGCTGATTGATCTGGTCGGGACTGTTGACATCCCGATCACCCACTTGTAGATCGTCCAAGGTGACTTCGTGCGGATCGGCAGACACTTCAGGGAGGACTTCCATCTGGCTCTCCAGCTCCTCAATGTACTTATCCCCCCCTCATGTATGCAAACTTGATCATCTTCTGGGGCAACACCACCCAAACCGTCCTGACTGGTTGCACACTTCTGTTCCCTATCGGCGGGCTGCTCTTCAACGACATCGATCTTCTTAGGCGCGCCATCGTGGTCCGCCCCAGCAATCCCATGTTACCCTTTTTCTATTTCCGGCTCCGCTGTCGCCTGTTCTTGTGACGCCACCATGTTGACTAACCTTGGCTCATCTGCTTGATGGTCCACCGTGTCCGGCGACTGCTGTGCCTTTCTTCGAACTAAAATCTTCTTTGGGGTTACATAGCTGGGTCGTTCCACCATAGATGAGGTATCTTCTTCCACCGGTCCATCATCGCTGATCAGATCGGTGGTCGCTTGGTATGCCAAGTTCTTCCACTCAACATACCGTCTCGATCCGATCGAGAAGAACCCCATCTTTCTTGACACCTTCCTTTCCGCCATCCACATGCCAACAAATGTATTGTTGTCGAGCGTAAGCGGCTTGTCACCGATATTAGTGAGTCGAACGTAATCAAACCGGCCGGCGCTCTTCACAAAGGTCGGCACCTACCGATCTCCCCTTGTCACCCATAACTTCCTTGATCGAAAACCTTTATCGACCGGGGTATCAGCGGATTGGACGAATGGAATGGTGAAATCTTGATTCCACCTGACCAGATCGGTGTGCGATCCGTATAGGGGCCGCCGACCGGCTAACTGGATCTGGACCTCATCCGGGAGTGTAAGCACTCCATGAGACAGATCTAGGCGAATACCCGCCGGCACCATAAAATCCATGCCTAACAGGGCATCCTGAACGGCCAGATTGCCAACCCAAGCGCTGAAGAAGTAAACCAATGAACCCGATAGGGTGATCTTCACGCGCGTCCTTCTTTCGGTCATGTAAGAATTTTCCCCAATTCCAACGCATTCTTGTATCTGGGTATCGTCTATACGACATCCGACATTACGAGCAAAGGCGGAGTCGATAATCGAGACTTCGGCACCAGAGTCGAATAACATCGTTGACTTCTGGTTATTAATCTTACCACAGGCTTTCGCCTGCTTAAACCATTAGCCGGGAGCATGATACTTCCAGTATCCGCGAGACTCCCCAGGCAGCAGATCCAGCGGCATGACAACCTTCGATCGGGAATATTCATCGGTCGTGAGATTGTAGACCGGATGATCCCGATCGACGCGATTGAGAACAGAACATGTATTGTCGGTTTTATTCTCCTTGCCGACATATGCATAGATGCCAAACGTAGATCGCTCGGCTCTATCCAGATTCCAACCTGGCGAGCGTTCTAGTTTAACATCTTTTCCACGTCCGGTGGAAGCATTCCCGCGTGCTTGTTCGGCACATACCATTTGCGCATCAGATTGAAAAATTCTTCCATCTTGCATTGGCCGGCCTCGTGGATCTCTCCACATGACTTGCACACGAAGAGGCAGTGATCGGTGGGGTGGCCGCGTCTTTCACACTTCTTGCAGGTCAACTTCTTCCAGCAATCCTCACCGTCATTCTTACTCGACCCGCAGTGAACACACTTCTTGCGAGGTTGGTCCGGGTCAGACTTGTTCCCGCTCCTTCCCTTCCGATCTGCCTGGTTATGCGTCGATCGGGCCCTTGGGGCGGATTCCGTAATGAAACCGTGGCGGCACTGGTCTTCATCCGACTCCTGGCTGGACAGGCCGCTGCTTTCATCTTCCTACCCAGTGCTGTCTTCCGTCACAATCGCTTTGACAGCACGGGCCGGTCTAGTAAAGGGCCTCTTCACGGGGTCGGCCTGGGTCTTGGATCTATATCGACCCGATCCAACGGCGACCTTCGCCCTCATACTGCGCGAGTGTTGCAGCGTCCGCAACGTCTGCTTCACTTCCGTCACATCCTTTAGGCGCAGCAGAGTGAGCTGATCTGCCAGCTCTTGGTCATCCAAGGTACTAATATAGTGACCCACGTGCTCCATAGAGGCACCGGTCGGCGGGTTGCCTTCCTTGATCACTATCCCGGCGCAAATTGCAGCCACGTTCAAACGGTGCAAGTACTCAATCGGCGTCTCGTCGCCCCGCTTCTGCATATGATGGATTTTGCGGGCGGTAGAAAATCCGGAGTTGCAGTACTGCCCCTCAAATTCTCAACATAGCAGATCCCAGTCAGATCGGACATCCCGACCCAACTGTTGGATCCAGTTCGCAGCCGGTCCTTTCAGCAGATCCCTGAAGATCAGACACCGTTCATTTTTTGATGTCTGATCCCATAAGAAAGCAAACTTGACCCGACCAAACCACGACCTGGCTTGCTCCTCGTCGGCGTCCTCGCCAGTAAAGTCCTTGAGATCCGTGATCGCAGTCATGCGAATGCGTGGTATTGCAGTAGATCCGAGATCAAAAGCGGTCGTGGAGGATAGGTTAGCCTTGCGCGTTCTTCCCGCCCCTGCACCGTCTGACCCATAGTGGTCATCCGGATCGCCGATCGACTCCATGTCGTAATCGCTATTCTTGCTCGATCGGCGCGATCGGGCTGGATGCGGCTTGCGTCTTCCTTTTCCAACTGGTTTACCACCTCGGATAGCCTTATCCGCTGATGCCACTGACTCCATATCCACATCCCGGCAAATATTGACATTTTGCCGGGCAGATCGGTCCTGGGCATGCGGGCGCGGAGTCGATCGGCATCGATCTCCCAAGAAACGCTCCATCATCGTTTCAAACATGGCTTGGACGTTGGATTGGTCATGGGCAGCGTGTCGTCATCCTCCTTGGAGGTACCGAAACCTGTGGGGGCTCCTGGGGCCCCGACCGGCATGCAGCCCCATGCTGCCGCACGTCCTTTTTATGCTCCCATGTGGTCTGGTCCGGCCCCATGGTCATCCGCTCGTCACCGACCTCCAACTCCGATTAGTTATTAGAGGCAGGTGGAGATTGATACAACGACTTATCGTCGGAGAACACATCGTCGTATACAGCCGTGGTCTCAGTGACCTTCAATGCCGCGGTGGGAGTTGGGCGGCGGACCGCCCCCACCAACGGCACCAAATGGTCATGGAGGGTCGACATCGACAACCCCAGCCTCCAAGTATCCAGATCGAAGAGTTTCTGCACGTTGGGGAGGTTTCGCACTTTCATGCTGACCTCGGCCAACATCGCCAGTAGGTTCTTCACCAACAGCAACGGCGGATCGCTTTGGATCGGCTCGGTGGTGGGTCCGAGAAGTCGATCGGGGTTCTGGGGGTCTATAATCCGCATGACCAGGTCTTCGCGAAAAAATCGCTTTAACTCGTGGATGTAATACATTCTGGTCAGGTCTTCTTCTTTGATGACCCCATCTCCGACCGGCGACTTCTCTTCCAAGTCGTCTTCCTCGGACGGCATTCTGAGCCTCTGCTTGAGAACCTTGGGAGGTTGGGCTGGATCGTCCCGATCCGCTTCCAAGTCGTTTTCACTTTTTATTTTCTTTTGGTCAAAATATTCATTCAAATGCATAGGATCAGGAAAAAAGTCATGATCCTTTCCGGAACTATAGCAAGACCTGCTATAGTCCCGATCGTCTCCGGTGGGAGCCTTATGGGGAGGAAAAAACTTATTAATCCCGATCTGGTCCTCCACCCGGCCAGATCGGACATCGCCATCCTTATCGACAACGAGAACATAAGGCGATAGCCTTCCTTATGTTCTCTCCAGAACGATTCCACATTCAATTCATTGTAATCAATTCTTTGCTGAATATCGCTGCGGTGATATCCACGATCACCAAGTGATCCGGGCACGCGCACCATTGTGGTGGAGTCAAGTTCAAAATCGAACACCGTAGTGTCGAGAACCTGACCACCATCGTGCCCGGCCTTCCAACTTACGGGGGGGGG
>JAPDHQ010004618.1:0-11305 GCA_026184515.1 Peronosclerospora sorghi | reverse complement strand
GCGAACCCTCGTCTTCGATCCGATCGGATCGTCCGCTGCTGGCAGACTACCGATCGTCAACACTGGACGCCTGGTCCGATTATTTTCGCATCTCACCTTGTGTACCCGATGGATTGGGCTGGTAACACACTCGGTGGATCGGTGCTTGGGACTGAATTGTGGTCTAAATGCGGTATACCGTGCTGGGTGATGTACCCGGGGCGGAACTCTTCACCCTGGGTACGGGTTTACCGGTTATACTCGAAATTTGTATACTCCCGAGGGAAGATCGCTAACCCGATCGTAAAGCCCGGCCAATATGGGAGATAAACTCCGGTAATCCAATCAGGTCCAATAATCCAATCCAATGGGGAGATACAATAAGAACGTGACTTAATCCACGAACTATATCTCCACGAAATAATCCAATAGGTAAAATAACAAGTTCCAAACGTGTGCAACTTAACGTTGGGGGTCGACCAAAGTACTCTCCCGTCGAGGGACCTCCGGAGGGCCAAATGCGTCTATAACTCGTCCTGGACGGGTATAATGAGCTGGAGGGTATTACTCGACCCTCCGCTCCCAAAACACTCTGAGGCGTGCAGAGGCAACTAACGCGTAAGGTGAAAACGACCCCGGTTGAGCTGGGGTCCAATGGTCACTTAAGCGAAGCTAAAAGCCAAAAACCTTTACGAAGCAAAACCCAAACGAAAGCAAATTCCCAACTTCGCAAATCCCCAACTTGGCAAATCCCCAACTTCTACATACCCCCTATAGTCCCCAATATGTACCAGACATGAAAATATGTAGTACACGCAATCTCATGTGAACTACCCGAATTTGTGTCCTGGACACCCCTTGCACATGACTGACCCAAAAACCTCTTGACGTTCCACCAATCCGATCGTTGACAGGCCGATCGGTCCATTGTTGACCGGAACCGACCAAAATTCTTGGGTCCGCTTCACTACAGCCGCCCCTGAGTCGTGTCGCAGCCGCGCAACGGTAGCGGCCCGTTCTCATCAAATCCCGATTTCCGTCGGAGCGGACGTGACCAATGGACGGATCTCAAACTTCAATTCCACCAGGTACTTGTTATGCATACCCGATCGGCTTGTGACCTCTCTTGACCTTTTTGCTGCAGGCGCCCTTCGTCCTTCATCGCCTCATGTTGACTCGCCGACCAGATCGGCTCGATCTGACAGCCTTTTTAGCTCTCCACCCAACACTACGGGGTCCGATACACCGGATCGGCTTCTGATCGAGGCCGATCAACTTCGAAAAACAGTCGAAGAGCTCCGGTACCAGTTGGCCATTAAGGAGTCTGCGATCTTGCAACTGCGGGATGAAGTAAATTGTTTGGTCTATGTGACCGCGAAGTTGCAAGAGGTAACCACCGAAAATGCACGTCTCCGGGCCCAGGTCGTCCAACAAGCAACGCGAGGTAGGTCGACCGGTGTGCTTCCATCCTGAGTCTGGCCTGACTTCCTTTTGAATATAGACCAACTGTATGCCGATATAACCAAGGCGTTCGACGCCTTATTCGCGTCGGATCGGCAGTATCGTGATCACCGCGATCAGCTCCGACCGATCTTGGACGGACTGATCGGCGCACGCCATGACTTGTCCCGTATGGAAACTTATCGTTCACATCTCCAGAACAGCTCGCGGTAGTCGGCCGACAGATGCTAGAATACCAGTCCTACCTGTTCCTGCTCCACACCCAACGCGGTGACCTGGAAAGGCAGACCAGCGAATTGCAGGCCATGGTCCGGGAGCATATCGGGAAGGTCGAGTCCTTCCAGGCCCGATCAGACGCCTGGACCCAGGAATCAAATCGTCGCTGGGCGGCCGTAAATCGATGTTATCAACAGTTAGCTGACTTGTTGCATCAGCGTCCGGATGTTCGTTCCAATGCTGACCGGTCTGCATCGGCCGTTTCGGTCGGTCTACATCAAGACCAGACCCGGCGCCATTCATTGGCCAAAAGTGGCCCACCGAAAAAAAATTCACAAACTTCCCAGTCTAAAAAGCGCAAGGACGCACCGAAGAGCTCGAGGGCGCGGGGCATAGCGCGCGACTCCGAACTCAAGGAGAAGCGTGCGGTGCCACAGAAGAAGGACAAGACGCTGGCGCATCTCTCAAGTCCCGAATCGGTCGCGGATGACAAGTCTGTCCCCGCCAAATCTCGTGCGCCCTCGCGCCCCCGTGCCACGAACACCAAGCGCATAGAGGTCTCGTCTGGAGAAGGCTCGGAGGGAGGATCCAGTGACTCCGAATATCTGATGACCGCTTTATCCAAGTCTCGGTCGGATCGGCGTCGAGGTTCCGTTCCAGCGAAGCCCGCATCGGGGGATAAAAAGCCAACCATCTCCCAGGGTGATGGTGCTGTGCCGACGTGCGGGTCGACCGGATCGGTTCCTTCGCTCCAGCCCGGTACATCTGGGCTGCATAAGCACGCCCGACTGAAAAGATTGTTGGCTGGAGGTCAGCCTCTCCCATCTCGGACTTCGGATGCTACTTCGCCGTGGCCCTCGTGGCAGATCGGCAGCCTGTACCAGTCTGCCCTGACCAAGCAAATATTAGCACGGTCTCTGTCGCGCCCGGACTCCTGGCTCTTTCCTCCGGCTCCCAAGACCCCTGACACTTCTGCATGGCGGGTGGACTTGGTTACAGCGCTACAGATTGCCCTTCTGTACGCAGATGAGCCGTGGAAGGTGTTCGTCCGCCCTAAGCTGCGGCCCATGTTTGCGCCGACTCCGTGGATCGACTCGTTCCTAGGTCGAGTGAAGACTTTCAACGAGACTTACAGCCAAGCGCTCTGGGAGTCCACGCACTATATAGTGCTTCCCGGTCGAGCGCAGCATGACCAAGGTCTGATCTTGTTCCAGAGGAACCGCAAAAGACGCCGGAGTCGGGCAGGCGAGGCCTGGCAGACCCTATGCCATTTTGTTCTGGGAGGGATGCAGGCCCGCGAATGCGACCTCGACATCTTCATGTATCCTATGGTTCTCCATATGGCCAAGCGTCGTGTCGAGAAAGATGGGGTGCTAGCTGACGACGGCGCTTGGTATCCTGGTCTTCATTGTGACGAGCTGGTCACCAACCTCAAGGACGCTTTGGCCCAGATCGATCGGAAGGAGCCCTGGCGCAATCAATACCAGAACCATATAGAAGGACATCCGGCGTTGACTATCGGCCGTCTGTGGGGCGATTGTGATCCTTGATGCAGCAGTTGGCTGACCAGATAATTTGTAATATATGTCATCATTCCTTTCACATTGCTGATCATCTAATCACTTGACCAAATTTTACCATTTCCTTCTAGCTTGCACCAACACGTTATCATATACAATTTCCATCCACATCGCGAGAATCATCACTACTTTCGTCATTACACTACTCCAATTCGTCACGGTTCATCAAAGTTCATCATAAATTCACAAAGTTCCGACCTCACACATATTCACACCGATCGATATACTGATCGGCGCTACTGTGGGTCTTGTTCTTCGTGAGTCTGCATTACTGCGAAGCGATTCCTACTGACTCGGTCTCGCTCGAACTCTCGTAGCAGTGCTCCACAGTTTAGGTCGAGCTCGTCGATCCAAGTTTCTTCATCATGATCCTTCCACCGGACCAGATATTCTCGGTGGGTGCGTCCGAAACGGGTCTTCTTGAAGGATCGGACATCCAGCACCTTCTTCACTTCGAAGTCGTCCTCTTCCAACGGCCGTTCCCAACTGTCCTCCAGCAGCAGAGCTTCATCGATATCGAATCTCTCTGCTTCGTCCACCAGACAGGGCATTTTAGGCCGATCGGGGAATTCTCTAACCAGCTTCAACTTGGAGACGTGCACGATCGGAAAAACTTTCTAATCCGTGCCGATCGTGATCAGACGGGCCGCATGATCGCCGATCAGCTCTGCTACACGGAAAGGACCGTGCCACATATGAGCCAACTTCTTCGCATAGCCCTCCTTGACCCGATCGAGGTATAGCCATACCCTCGCCCCTGGTTCAATACCATGGGGTCGGACTTGGTCGTTGTTCCGGTATGCACGATCTATTATGGCCTGACGTAACTTTTCGTTGACGACTTCTTTCGCGTAATGATAGTGCTTCTGGACCTGCATACGTCAACGGCGGGCATCGCGGTCGCGGGTCCGAGTGCAGTCGTTCGGTATCGACGCTTCAAGTGTCTATCGAGGTTCCCATCCATACGCCAGATAAAAAGGCGTTTCTCCTCGGACACGATCGGTTGAAGAGTTGAGGGCGAATACCAGCTTCTCTGCATACTCGTCCCAGTCAAGTTGGTCCGGATCGGCCACGTACATCTTGATCGCCCTTGTGATTGTCTGCACCATGCGTTCAGCCGATCCGTTCGCTTGCGGGCGATATGCCATCGTCGCGCTCTGTTTCTGGCCCAGCATGTTATTGAACGACCGGAACACCTCGGCCATAAAACCGGGTTCCCGATCGTGTCTGATAGCTTCGCTGGCACCGAACCTTCTGAATACGCATTCTTCATAACTCTGGGCGATCTGCTCCGCAGATCGGGATGCACTAGCCTTCGCAATCACCAGACCAGTGAACAGGTCGACCCAGATCAGCAGCTCAGTGTTGCCGCTCGTCGATCTGGGCAGAGACGGTATGTGGTCCATTGATATCACCTGGAAAGGGTAAGTGACCTCGATATTCCCGGGCGATAGCCCCTTGATTACCGGCCTGCCCTTTCCGGTCTCGCAATCAGTGCAACAGCCCAAATTTTTCTGCACACTGCGGAAAAGACCTCTCCAGTGAAAGTGGGACCTGATCTTGTGATAGGTCCTGCCTATCCCCTGATGCCCCCCTTCTAGACTCACATGGTAGTGATGGAGGACATCCGGCTGCAGCAACTCGGGGATCAATAATTTCGCCAGTCGGTCCCGGTCTGCACTGTCTTGGTCAACATCGCGGCAGTAATATAGCAGTCCATTGTCATCCACCTCGTAGCTGTCCGCGATCTTGGCACACTCTTTTGCTTGATCATTCGTCAACTTGGCCAATTCACCGCGCAGGTATGTTTTCAGGTTGACGATCCACTCTTCTTCGTCCTGCGCCTCGAGGATCCGTTCCGCCCTTAGCTGTTGCACTACACCATCACTCAGCCTTTACTTCGGGAAAAATCGGCGAGACTTCTGAGTCCGCGATCTAGTCGCAGCCATCACATGCACCTTGTAGGGTCTATCCTCGGGCTTGATCACCTCCGGGAGCCTGTTTATATCCATTAGCTCGAGTAGAACGGCCTCCTCGGTGATCGTCACCCCGATCTGGTCCCGCATGGGCTGGGTCGCGAGATGGTCGGAGCTTCTGTTACAATCCCGTTTCATGTGCAATAGCTCGTGGTTGGGATAGTCTTTCAGTGTCTTCATCACCCGATCATTCAGTAACTTCAGCCGTGGTGCCTTACAGTCGAACTCCCCGGTGATCTGCCTTATCACTAGGTCGGAGTCACCACATATGATGATCCGACCTTTATTCTGTGATGACAGCAGGTCGAGACATAGAAGGAGCCCTCTATATTCCGCCTCGTCGACCGTTATGTCCGGCGTGAAATCGGCGGCGGCTGCAACTATAGACCATTGTGGTAACTTCCACAGTATGGCGCTATAGTAGCCGACCTTCTTCTTCACGCTATCCGACCCGTCGAAACTCAAGACCAGGAGTTCTTCATCCTGATCGACGGTCGGTGGCGGCCGTGAGATAGACTGTCGAGGTTGTTTCCTTGGGGCGATCGCCGTCGGAGCTTCATCCACTGCAGACCGAGGGGTGATGCTGGCAGCCAATGTGCCCAATGTCTCTTCCTTTCCTTTGACGCACTTGACGACCTCGAGAGACCACTGTGACAGGATCGCTGACCATCTGCCGAGCCGACCGTCCATTCCATTGGCTGATAGCAACCAGGCCAATGTTGAATTCCTTGATAGGACCTTTATGGGTCGTCCGAGCAGCAGGTTATAGCACACATCCAAAATCCGTAGTAAGGCCAGAACTTCTTTTTTGACGATCCCATAGTTAACTTCGTTCGGCTTCAACGTCCGGTTCGTAGAAGTGACCGGATGGTACACAACATCATGTTCTTGCGCTAGAGTGGCGGAAATGTCCCACTTACTAGCATACACAATGACGGTCGGCATTTTTTCCGGATCGAAGTGCCTGAGAATCGGTGCCGTCGCCATCTTAGCCTTCAACATACCAAAAGCAACCTGTGCACGCTTCATATAGTTATCTGTCTCCATCGGCGGCAATTCTGCAGCCCGATAGGAGTCGCAGCCCTCTCGTAAAGTTGCCCGATCTTCTTCGCGCAACATATGATAGTCGACTTCCCGGAGCTCGTACAGCACGGCCGCGTAGACCGCGAAGTATTCAATGAAGCGGCTGTAGTAATTCAGGATCCCTAGGAAGGACTGCATTGCCTTCAGCGATCTGGGAAACGGGAGGTTGCTTAGTGACTCCAAATATTTAGGATTGGCCTCTAGCCCGCTGATTGATACCTTATGACCCAAATAGGCGACCTTGGACATGCCCAAAAACTCTTCACAGCACTGATCGACAGGTCCAGCGATCACATGTCTCCAACAACCGTTCCACCTTCTCGCATAGATCGATCCATGACGAGGCAGGGATCAGTATGACGTCGATGTATGATCGCCTCCCCAGAACGGACGGTCTAATTTCCCGATCGGGTTCACCCTCTGTAAATACATCATAGTTTTCGGTGGGGTCCCGATCGGTACTGATCTTGAAGTGTCCATATAGTGCGTTGTCGATCAGCCTCGGGTAGATCTGAGGCGCGTTCTTCAAACCAAACGGCATGCGGTTCCACTAGAACAGACCGAACGGCGTAACAAATGCAGAAATCTCGCGAGCCCGATCGGTCATCGAAACCACCCAGAATCCACTTGCCATGTCCAGCGAGCAATACCATAGGGTCTTGTCCAGGTCTTCTAGCAGATCGTTGATCAGCGGCATCGGGTACACCATAAGCTTGGTCAACCGATTTACCAACCGATAATCGATACACAACCCGATGTCGACGCCGTTATTCTTGATCACAATCACGATCGGAGAGGCCCATGGCGAGGTCGACGGTTTAATGATCTTGGTAGCCAACAGTCCTTTAATAAGATCAGACAATTTTTCGCGGTACTGTGGCGCCACACGTCGGCATCGCTGGGCGATCGGCTTGGCATCACCCACGTCGATGTCACAAATTGCTCCGCGAGCAGCAGGGGGTAAGGCGTTGCCTTTACCGATAAGCAGATGTTTCTTATTCCATATAATCTTCTTTCGCTGATCGATCTAGTCGGGACTGTTGACATCCTCATCACCCACTTGCAGATCGTCCAAGGTGACTTCGGACGGGTCGGCATACACTTCAGGGAGGACTGCCATCTGGCTCTCCAGCTCCTGAATGTATTGATCCCCGCCCTCATGTATACAAACTTTATCGTCTTCCGGGGCAATATCACCCAAACCGTCCTGATCGGTTGAACACTGCTGTTCCCGATCGGCGGGCTTCCTTTCAACGGCATAGATCTGCTTAGGCGCGCCATCGTGGTCCGCCCCATCAATTCCATGTTTCCCTTTTTCTATTCCCGGCCCCGCTGTCGCCTGTTCTTGTGTCGCCACCACGTTGACGAACCTTGGCTCATCTGCTTGATGGTCCACCGTGTCCGGCGACTGCGGTGCCTTTCTTCGAACTAACATCTTCTTTGGGGTTACATAGCTGGGTCGTTCCACCATAGGTGAGGTATCTTCTTCCACCGATCCATCATTGCTGACCAGATCGGTGGTCGCTTGGTATGCCAAGTTCTGCCACTCAACATACCGTCTCGATCCGATCGAGACGAACCCCGCCTTTCTTGGCGCCTTCCGTTCCGCTAGCCACATGCCAACAATAGCATTGTTGTCGGGCGTAAGCGGCTTGTCACCGATATTGGTGAGTCGAACGTAATCAATCCGGCCGGCGCTCTTCACAAAGGTCGGCACCCACCGGTAGCCCCTGGTCACCCATAACTTCCTTGATCGAAAACCTTTATCGTCCGGGGCATCAGCGGATTGACCGACTGGAATGGTGACATCTTGATCCCACCTGACCAGATCTGTGTACGATCATTATAGGGGCCGCCGACCAGCTAGCTGGATCTGGACCTCATCCGGGAGTGTAAGAACCCCATAAGACAAGTCCAGTCGAATACCCGCCGGCACCATAAAATCCATGCCTAACAGGGCATCCTGACCGGCCAGCTTGCCGACCCAGCGCTGAAGAAGTAGATCAATGAACCTGAGAGAGTGATCTTCACGCGCGTCCTTCCTTCGTTCATTTAAGAACTTTCCCCAATTCCGACTCATTCTTGTATCTGGGTGTCGTCTATACGACATCCGACCTTACGAGCAAAGGCGGAGTCGATAATCGAGACTTCGGCCCCAGAGTCGAACAATATCGTCTCCTTCTGGTTGTTTATCTTACCACAGGCTTTTGCCTGCTTGAACCATTTGTCGGGCGCATGATACTTCCAGTATCCGCGAGATTCCCCAGGCAGCAGATCCAGCTGCATGACCACCTTCGATCAGGAATATTCATCTGTCGTGAGATTGTAGACCGGATCCCGATCGACGCAATTGAGAATAGAACATATATTGTCGGTTTTATTCTCCTTGCCGACATATGCATAGATGCCAAACGTAGATCGCTCGGCTCGATCCAGATTCCAACCTGGCGAGCGTTCTAGTTTAACAACTTCTCAACGTCAGGTGGAAGCATCACCGCGTGATTACCCGGCACATACCACTTGCGCATCAGATTGAAGAACTCTTCGATCTTGCACTGACCAGCCTTGTGGATCTCTCCACATGACTTGCACACGAAGAGGCAGTGATCGGTGGGGTGGCCGCGTCTTTCGCACTTCTTGCAGGTCAACTTCTTCCAGCAATCGCCACCGCCATGCTTACTCAACCCGCAGTGAACGCACTTCTTGCGAGGTCGGTCCGGGTCAGACTTGTTCCCGCTCCTGCCCTTCCTATCTGCCTGGTTAGGCGTCGATCGGGCTCTTGGGGCGGATTCCGTAATGCAAACGTGGCGGAACTGGTCTTCATCCGACTCCTGGATGGACAGGCCGCTGCTTTCCTTTTCCTACCTGGTGCTGGCTTCCGTCACAATCGCTTTGACAGCACCGATCTAGTAAAGAGCCTCTTCACGGGGTCGGCCTGGGTCTTGGATCTATATCGACCCGATCCAACGGCGACCTTCGCCCTCATACTGCGCGAGTGTTGCAGCGTCCGCAACGTTTGTTTCGCTTCCGTAACATCCTTTAGGCGCAGCAGAGTAAGCTTATCTGCCAGCTCTTGGTCATCCAGGGTACTAATGTAGTGACCCACATGCTCCATAGCGGCACCGGTCGGCGGGTTGCCTTTCTTGATTACTATTCCGGCGCGGAGTGCAGCCACGTTCAGGCGGAGCAAATACTCGATCGGCGTCTCGTCGCCCCGCTGCTGCATATGGTGATACTTGCGGGTGGTAGAAAATCCGGAGTTTCAGTACTGCCCTTCAAATTCTGCACATAGTAGATCCCAGTCAGACCGGACATCCCGACCCAACTGTTGGATCCAGTTCGCAGCCGGTCCTTTTAGCAGATCCCTGAAGATCAGACACCGTTCGTTTTTTGGTGTCTGATCCCGTAGGAAAGCAGACTTGACACGACCAAACCACGACCTGGCTTGCTCGTCGGCGTCCTTGCCGGTAAAGTCTTTAAGGTCCGTAGTCGCAGCCATACGAATACGTGTGATCGTGGCAGATCCAAGATCATATGCGGTCGTAGGAGCTAGGTTAGCCTTACGTGCTTTGCCCGCCCCCTACCGTCTGACCCATCGTGGTCACCCATGTCGTAATCGCTGCTCTTGCTCGGTCGGCGCGGTCGGGTTGGTTGCGACTTGCGTTTTGCTTTTTCAACTGGCTTAACACCTCGGATAGGCTTATCCGCTGATGCCACTGACTCAATATCCGTATCCCGGCAAATATTGACATTTTGCCGGGCAGACCGGTCCTGGACATGTGGGCGCGGAGGTGATCGGCATCGATCTCCCAAGAAACGTTCCATCATCGCTTCGAACATGGATTGAACGTTGTATTGGGTCATGGTCAACGTGTTGGTATCCTCCTTTGGAGGTACTGAAGCCTGTGGGGGCACCTGGGACCCCGACTGGCATGTAGCCCCTTGTTGCCGCACGTCCTTTTTATGCTCCCATGGGGGTATGATCCACCCCCATGGTCATCCGCTCAACACCGACCTCCAACTCCGATGAGTTATCCGAGGCAAGTGGAGACTAATATAACGACTTATCGTCGGAGCATGCATCATCATCCATTTCAATATTCTCAGCGACCTTCAATGCCGCGGTGGGAGTTGGGCGGCGGACCGCCCCCACCAACGGCTCCAAATGGTCGTGGAAGGTCGACAAAGACAACTCCAACCTCCAAGTGTCCAGATCGAAAAGCTTCTGCACGTTAGAGGGCTTCCGCATCTTCATGCCAACCTTGGCCAACATCGCCAGCAGGTTCCTCGCCAATGGCAACGGTCGGTCGCTTCGGATCGGATCGGTGGTGGGTCCGAGAAGGCGATCAGGGATCTGGGGGTCTACTATTTGCATGAACTGGTCTTCGCGAATAAATCGCTTCAACTCATGAATGTAGTACATCATGGTCAGGTCTTCTTCTTCGATGACCCCATCCCCGACCTGCGACTTCTATTCCAGGTCGTCTTCTTCGGACGGCATTCTGAGCCTCTTCTTGGGAACCTTGGGGGGTTGGCCTGGATCGTTCCGATCAGGCTCCATGTGGTTTTCGCTTTTTATTTTCTTCTCATCCAAACATTCATTCAAATACATAGGATCAGGAAAAAAGTCCCAATCCTTTTCGGAACTATAGCAAGACCTCCTATAGCCCCGATCGGCTCCGGTGGGAGCCTTATGGGGAGGAAAATCTTATTAATCCCGATCCGGTCCTCCACCCGGCCAGATCGGACATCGCCATCATTATTAACAACGAAAACATAAGGCGATAGCCGTTCCTTGTGTTCTCTACAAAACGATTCCACATTCAATTCCTTGTAATCAATCCTTTGCTGAATATCGCTGCGGTGATATCCACGATCACCAAGTGATCCGGGCACGCGCACCATTGTGGTGGAGTCAAGTTCGAAATCGAACACCGAAGTGTCGAGAACCTGACCACCATCATGCCCGGCCTTCCAACTTACGGGGGGGGGGGTACCCCGCGAACCCTC
>JAPDHQ010004617.1:0-14608 GCA_026184515.1 Peronosclerospora sorghi | reverse complement strand
GTATTGCATTTGGACCTTGAAACCTGTCAAACACGATAGTTTCTAACATTCTGGCACTACGTTCTTCATTAACTTGAAGGTTACTGAGTCACGGTCGCTTTGAATCCTTAATCTCCAACTAGAGAAGAAAGTACTAAGCGGTAGATCATTGACATCAAATCCTATCTTCTCGGGAGAGAACTTGAACCAAATCAGAGACTACTCAAAGTGAAGTTTGGCAAGGGCAACTAGAGAATTTATCACTACGAGCTATTGACGAATGCTTTGTCCCTCTGCACATGGGTACGTCACTTGACCCTGGAAGCGATCTTTGCATCTATCCCTCTATAACCTCGGATCAGTCATTCTTGCGTGCAGCTTCAATATGTGGTTTTCGGCAGTTCCTCGTCCCAGGTTTTGATCATTCCAAGACAATTGCAGATATGTTGGAAGAGTGTGTATCCATTTTGGACTTTGCACTCTTCCGTATAGTGGAATCCCATTGGCTGTTCAGGTAAGCCATACATTTATTGCATATAACAGCAGTTACAAGATTAAGTTGCATTAGGACTGGATATTGACTTAAGTAACTATACATAATATATCCTACTTTCCGTTTTGCATTTAAAACAAGAGTACACGCACTAACTCTCTACGGCTGCCAAGCAACGCACACCTCTACGCACCTCCCGCTGATCCTCCAACGCTGAAACTTCGTCAGCAGGTGAGTTTAAATCGCGTGAAGTGCACGCAACTATTTTTGTTGTGATTTAACATGTTATGAGCCCAAGTTGCGTCAAGTAATCTCGTGGAGTTTTCTTGGTGATTGGAGTGTGCTTTTTTACATATTTTCTAGTTGTTACGTTTCGTGGAGCTTGTGGAAATCCCCCCATCGAAGGGGAAGCGATTGACGAACGTGACGGAAGGTTTTTTATTAAGTTTACGATGATTGATTTTGATGGAGATGTGCCCTCTCCGGATGAGTTTCGGGAGATGATGCACAGTTTGCGAGAAGTTGCGGCAAGTGTGAACGACCCAGATGCAGGGCGAGCTAGGCCCGCATCCCCGAAGAGATCCCCCGAGCACAAGAGGGAGGCACCGGTGCGCATACATGAGTCCGAGTTCCGTGAGAGTCTCCGGAATGACCGTCCGTTCGGCCAGCAGATGTCGTTGGACGACCTGGCCGGGGAAAAAGAGGTAGAAGCTGGCGCAAGGCCACGCCCACGTGCATATGAAGCACCTCGCAGGGCGCCCGCTGCGGCGCAAGGTGCAGGCGGTTCCGGAGTGCCCACCGCGCAGGGAAATGTACCGGTGCAACACAACGGGTACAAAATACCTAAGTTAAGCATTGACAAGTTTTCGGGACGCGAACTGTATCCCGGCCTGGGTGCAGGCTACCGCCAATGGGCCTACCTGTTCATGGAGGCGATCGAGATTGCAGAAATGACTTCTTGCTTCCAGTGGAGCGAACGGTTGAAGATAAACAAGTTTGGCGAGCATTTGGAGGGCACCGTTGCGGAATACTACCGGACGAATGTTGCATGGTGGTGGCGGGTGCGACCGACGCTGATTCACGTTATGGACCAAATGTGGTTGGGATTCAGGACGACTATATCCCACCACCAAGCTGCTGCAAGGTTCGCGATGGAAAAGGATCCACAGCGCAGCTGGACGGAGCACTATCTGTACCTATTAGATCTGGCTCGCGAAAGCGGGTCGAGTGAAAAGTTAATTGTCGAAACATCGTGAAATATGCTGCGCCGAGCCTGAAGATAATGTTGATTGCTAGGTATGACCCAAGAAGAGGGGATTACCTAGGCCATGCGCAATAGTTGATCGCCTGGGCGCAGGAACTCGAGGACGACGCAGTGAAGTCGAAGCCCGCCCCTAAGTTGCACGTGCATGCAGCAACATCTGGTAAGGGGCGGCGCGTGTGTACGCCTGTGGTGGCGAGGGGCACATACAAAGGTATTTCCCCGAGAAGCAACGGAAGAGTGGAAGTGAATGCACTAAAGGGCAGGGCCGTAGCGGCAATGAAAGGTCGTCAAAGCGTTTCGTGCTTTCGACCATGGATACGACTTTCTTAGGTGCATATGTAAATGCATGTGGTAATGGAAATGACATTGAAATTTTTTGGATTATCGATAGTGACGCTAGTAGACACTTGGTGTCGAACGCGAATTTATTGGAAGATACCAAGGACTGTGGTCCTAATGATACTTTTGCCTTGCCAGATGGTGGCACCCTACAGGCAACCAAGGTCGGACGGCTTACGTTGCGGACGTGCGACAAAAGTGAAACGGTCGTTGTCTTGACCGAAGTATACTTCGCATAGCAACTATCCAGAAATCTGATTTCACTTGGTCGGTTGCGCGAAAAAGGTTGCGCAATAGTTGACGATGGCCGCAAGATGCGCCTCATGATAAAAGGCGAGAAATTATTTGATGTGATGACATATGGATCTGTTTTCGTCGCTAAGTTGAAAGCCGAGAGGGCGCATAATTTCTCGAAGGATTTCGGTGACATGGTTGTCAACGGTGTGTCGGAAGATGTCGGTCCAGAGGTCCACACTGGCAGCCTGCACCATTTCCACATGCGCCTGGGTCACCTGGCCTATGACACCATTGAAGGTTGGCCAGAGACCCGAGATCTGGTATTGCTTTGACGGACACGAATAGGCCAAATTGCCTTACGTGTGCCGAAGGGAAAGCAACCAGAAAGGTGCAACCGAAGGTGGACTTGGGCAGCAACGCCCCGATAGACCGCATCGGAGGAGTGATCTGCAGTGACCTCAAGGGCCCGATCACTCCCCGCAACAGGCGAGGTAATCGGTACTTGGTTGTGTTTGTCGATCACCATTCGAATTATGTCAGGGTTTTCGCGGCGCGAACCAAGGACATGGCAGCGAAAATGTTTGGACATTTTATCGCTTGGTTCGAGAATGAGTTTTCGTGCAGGGTGCACGTGTTGCGTACGGATGACGGCGGAGAGTACCGGAACGTTGATCTGTTTTGTAAGCAGATCGGTATCCGCCGCCAAGTAACCGAGCCAGGAAAGCAGGCGTCAAATGGAAAGGCGGAGCGGATGAACTGGACCATTTTCAACATGGTCCGGTGCATGATATTTGGGTCAGGTTTACCCCTTACGTATTGGTCGGAGGCGGCTGAGTATGCTGCGGACATACTCAACCGTACTCCGACAAGGTCGAATATCGGGCGAATTTCGCCATTGGAAGTGCTGACCGTCAAGCGGCCGGCAGTGAACGACATTGTGGTTTTGGGTCCCCGTGCATGATTTGGCGGGACCCAAAGAAGAAGACGCTGGCGAAGCACGCCGATCGCGCCCTAATTTTAGGAAGGAGTGACGAAACAAAAGGTTTCAAGGTGATATTAATGAAAGACAGGATGGTCCTGGTGACGCGGCACGTCACCGCGATTGAGACGCTCAGTGCTGAGACGAGCGACAAGGTGACCAAGATTCTGGAAGGTGAACGCAGCCAAGAATTTGAAGAAATTGCCGAGTCGCGTTCGAGAAATGCTGTTTCAAATACGCCAAATAAAGGGCGCGGAAGTGACGGAAAGCCGGAGGCTGCAACCAAGTCGAGGCACGTCGAGAAACCAGCGCAAGGCACTAGGAAGACGCGCAGGAAGTCTAAGAAGACAGTCAAGGTCAAGAATACGAAGAGTCGAGGGCCAAAAGGGCCGCGTAAAGTGATGAAATTCAAGAAACAAGTGATGAAAGTGATGAAAATGTGGAAAGCGCCTTATGCGTGTATGCAGTATGTGACCCTGGTTGAAAGCCACCAAGTGGTTCAACGATGCAACCAGATCCAAGAAACTATGGTGAGGAGCACGGCGGTCCGCAGTCGAAGATGTGGAAAAAGACCGAAATGGAGGAGCTCAAGGTCCTCCAAGATCTTGAAACGTGGCATGTTGTTCGCTTCCCTGAGGGCAAGGTACCTCTCCCGACCAAGTGGGTGTACAAGACGAAAGTCAGTGCAAACGGGTCGGTTGAGAGGTACAAGGCGAGGATGGTCGCCAGAGGCGACAAACAAGTTTTTGGAGCCGATTACTTTTGTACGTTTTCAACCGTTATGGAGTTGAATAACGTCAAGTTGATTCTCGTTTTGGCGCAAGTGGGGGGGGGGTAGCGGCACGCCACTGCGATGTGCCAAGTGCCTACCCCAAGGCCAAGTATGAGGATGATGTGGAGATCTACTTGCAGGTGCCGCAAGGCATGGATGTCACGGTGGATACATTGCGTAATTTCGGTGTAAAATCACCGAAGCAGCTCGCGCTGAATTGAAGCGCAACCTTTATGGACTGAAACAGGCTGGGATACTGTGGCATCAATGCCTATGTGAAACGTTGTTAAAGCTTGGATTCACGCAGTGCGTCACTGATACGTGCATTTTCGGCAAGCACCAAGGAGCCTAAACGGTGGTGGTCGGTGCATATGTTGACGACCTCCTGGTTACTGGAACCAGTGAGAGGATCGTCCTGGAGATTTTTGCAAACATGAAAGTATTGGAATTAAAGGACTTGGGAAGTGTCACCAAGTTTCTGGGCATTCGGATTCAAGGTGATCCGAAGAGCGGTTACGTGCTGGATCAAGAAGGCACGATCATGGAGATACTCAAGATGAACAGGCTGGAGAAGATGAACTCAGCCCGAACTCCGGTGCTGGCACTGGATGATGCCAAGGAATATCAAGAGCTTTTGTTGGTACAGCCGAAGGAAAATCTACCGAGCATCAAACAGTTTCAATCGCTTGTGGTAAGCCTTCTATGGGTCGCCCGGTGCAAGCGTCCTGACATTTCGTTCCCGTGCACCGAGCCACGCGTAAGACCCATGTACCCACGCTGGGCGATTACAAGATTGCGAAGAGAATTCTCAAGTACCTGAAGGGAGCGAGCGACCTGAAGTTGGTTTTGAAACACGATGATGACCTACCCATGCCACTCCGTATTATGGTCTACAGCGATGCGGATTTCGATGCTGATAAGACGGACCGGAAAAGTGTTTCGGCAATGATGGTGTTTGTGAATGGAATTCTCGTGACTTGGGCCTGCAAAAAGCAAACGGCGGTTGCACTGTCAACTGCGGAGGCGGAATTTGTTGCGGCAGCGATGTCCGGAAAGGAGGCGTTAGGACTGCGAGAGCTGGTCGCCGAAATTGGCATGCACGCCAAGACGCCGCTCATGTTCAATATGGACAATCAAGCTGCGATACAGCAATTGGAGGATGAAGCGAGTGCAGCTAGTTTAAAGCACGTGGACATCAAGCTGAAATTTCTAAAGGATTACACCAAGAAGGGCATTGTTGTGGCGAGCCACGTGCCGAGCGAGGAGATGTTGGCGGATTTGCTGGCTAAGGACTTGGGAGCACAGCGTATACAAGTGTTGCGTGCAGCTCTAGGCCTGCAGTGATGGTGCCACAGCCTCCGGTCTTCCAGGAGGAGTGTTGGAAGAGTGTGTACCCATTTTGGGCTCTGCACTCTTCCGTATAGTGGAATCCCATTGGCTGTTCAGGTAAGCCATACACTTATTACGTATAACAGCAGTTACGAGATTAAGTTGCATTAGGACTGGATAGTGACTTAAGTAACTATACATAATATATATTTACTTTCCGTTTTACATTTAAACACAGAGTACAAGCACTGAACTCTCTACGGCTACCGCGCGACGCACACCTTTACGCACCTTCCGCTGATCCTCCCACGCTGAAACTTCGTCAGCAGGTGAGTATAGATCGCGTGAAGTGAACGCAACTGTTTTCGTTGTGTTTTAACAGAGTGTATATGAATGATCGTGCAAGTTCAGATGACGGTAACGTGCATATATTTCCAAGGAGCACAAACGTGCGCTCCTGCTTTGATAGGTCTAATATTCGGACTGTGTCACGGGGCTGCCATCGATACTTGACAGCCGAATTTGCAAAAACAGAGCACTCTTTGGCACTTCCTCGCCGCTCGCCACGGATGTCAAGGCTAAGAGGTAGCTATAAATTTCACCATGTCGATCTCCTGTATACAGTGCAAATGGGATCACGGCCGAACCAATGAGATCGTCCTTGCTGATTCGAGCGTTATCAAACACTTGCGCGACAAGAAATCCTTTCTCCCACTCTAACCCTAACCCTAGGGGGTGTGCGCGTAGCAAATGGGGGTGTGCACGTAGCAATTTTCTAAAAAAATTATGAGCTTTATTTAGGGACGGGCTAAACGGCAGCAAGTGAAAGACTAACTAGCAGCAAGTGAGGCAGCGACTAGGAAAAAACAAAAAAAGTACCAAAAAGGATATACTTTTTTACCTTTTTGGGGCTTTTATGCGCGGATCAAGGCATTTAAATTTGGACATATTCGTACAAGACCAAAAACAGGTATACTCAATGTTTGAGAATTTGCGTCAGACTATAATTTAGTTATAGTCAAATATATTACTTTTGCACTTTCTTTATTTCTTTTGCGACGAGACGTTTTCTCTGACCGTCGATTCTTGGCGCTACGCATCCTCGCACATACAGTGTGCTAATTACCTGACTAATTAACATCGCATTAACACGCAAGGAAGTGGTTGTGACGACTGCTGGATTTGTTGTGGAGATTATTGATTATTTGACTGATTCACGTGGAGGGACGTTTGACTAAGTACAAGGTTACGTTTGGATTGGACGCAGGGCATACTAAGTTGAAGTTTACGCATTAAGTTGTAGATTATCGATTTAATTAACATGGTAAAGCACGCCGGAGAGCAACACATCAGCATTATAATCAACATAGTTTTCATAGATTCTCGTCTGTCATCGTAATTCTAATATACCAAGAATAACCAACTTGTCAATAATTGCAGCATTCAAAGGAACTTACGAGGCAAGGCAGAGCACGAGACTAGGAGTAGAGTGCGATTAAGACTTTAACGATCAAAGTTAGGCTATATGCAACTCTGCTCAAGTCAATCCAGCTAACATCTATTAAAAACCATCTGAAATATTTACAACTCACCTAGCAAACTCCAGCCGCCCACCGCACATAAAAGTCCCAAAAAGGTCAAAGTATATCCTTTTTGGAACTTTTTTTGTTTTTTCCTAGTCGCTGCCTCACTTGCTGCTGGTTAGTCTTTCACTTGATGCCGTTTAGCCCGTCCCCTTTATTTATCAATCACATCTATATAATAGAATTCCGTCTGTCTGGTGTACGTAGCTCTCACTCATTTTGATTGGTTAAAATTGACTGACTTGCGTACAATAGCATCCAGCCTGACTTACTTACTGACTTTACACATGACAGATAACACAGAAACTGTACGTGAGCGGAGAGCTCGCCTTGCAAGAGAGCGAAGGCAGCGTCGGACACCAGCGAATCGGGAGGAAGAAAACACACGTCTGAAGCTGCGTGCAGAAGAACGGCGCGCGTCCAGAGAACCGGCAGAGCGGTAGGCAGCAAACGCGCGGCGACGCCATGTGTATGCCAATCGGCAGGAGAGCATGGATCCTGCGGAGCAAGCAACAATCCGTGAACATGACCGAAAACGTCAGGCAAAACCGTCGGGAACAATGACCAATGCTCAGCTGGATGCCGAGCGGGAGGACGATCAGCACAGGTATGCAGCGCGGCGTGCAGCTATCCCAGAGGTTCCAAGAGATCGACAGGACTTCGATGGCAGGAGCGAGCAATTACGGCACTCTCTAGGACTTATGAGTGTGCAGTATGTGCATTGTGAGGCATTACACTGGATAGAAGAACTCACAACGGGATCATCGCGCAGAAACCCACCTTTTACAATGTGTTGTAGTGGTGGAAAGGTGCAGCTTCCTGCAATTCGTCCGCAACCGCAACCGCTGCGCGATCTCCTTGAGGACAAAACGCGCAAGGGAAAATTATTCCGTGAACAAATTTGGATGTACAACAACGCCCTTGCTGTCACGTAAGTTGGAGCCAAAATTGATCAAAGCATGGCACAGGGAGGGGTGTACACATATCGGTTGCAAGGAGAGCTGTATCACCTGCTTTGAAGCCTACTCCCCGCCTTATGGAACGCACCAAAATTCGCACAGATGTAGATCAACGATTCGCAGATGCAAGCAGCAAGTCGCCTGGCATTCTGTGATCAGCTTGACCCTGAGATACTGGTCAGCTTGCAACCGATGCTCCAAGAACATAACCCTTATGCCCAGATTTATGAAAGCGCGTGCCAGCCATTGGTTGTAGAGCCTTCAGCAGATATTTCTCTCGGATTAGTCACATTGCGTGAAAATGACGCACGGCGATACAATACACCTACCGCCATCGAGGTCGGCGCAATCATGGTAGGCGATGGAATGGAGGGAGAAGCATCAACCCGCGATATCATTGCAAAAAGGCATGGTGGGCCATTACAGATGATTTCTTGCCTGCATCCGTCATACCTCCCAATGCACTATGTGCTCCTGTTTCCGGACGGGCGTGATGGATGGTATCTAAACATTGCACTTGCTTGATTCAATTAAAATTAAGACAGTGGACATTTTTTTATCAATACGGATGTGGAAGGAAGAAACAAGCGGTAGTGGGACGCGGAAGATCTAAGCGAGTCACATTGAATCACTTTTACGCGTACATGTTCCATGTGCGGCGCGACGAGCACCTTTTTCGAGCAGGACGGCTGTTTCAGCAGCTTTTTGTTGATGGATATGCGTGCAGAGAGGACAAAAGATTGATTTTTTTTGTGCAACATCAAGACGACCTCCGGGTGGACATCTATCAAGGTGCACAGGATGCGCTTAATTGGAGGGATACCAATGTAGCAGAGATTCGCCAAAAGCTAATCTTGCCTTCAACTTTCACTGGCGGACCACGGTAGATGGTGCAGTTATACCAAGACGCAATGTCAATTGTGCGTACCTTTGAAACACCTGACCTCTTTGTAACCTTTACGTGCAATCCAAAGTGGGAAGAAATCACGCAGGAGCTGCTACCTGGGCAAACAGCAAGCGATAGACCGGACTTGGCTAGCCACGTGTTCCATCTGAAGCTGAAAGAGCTTCTTAATGATCTTGAAAAGGGAGCATTTGGTGAAGTTGTAGCCAAACTCTGGGTTATTGAAATTCAGAATCTAGGTCTGCCACACGTGCATATGCTCATCATTTTGTAAGGGAAATCTAAATTGGCGACACCAGAGGAGATCGATAGTATGGTAACGGCTGAGATTCCTGGCCCGGACTTGCACCCTCTGGCATATCACACCGTGAAAAAATGCTTGATGCACGGGCCTTGCAGTCCATCAAACCCTACGACACCATTCATGATTGATGGCAAATGCTCAAAACGGTATCCTCGCACGTTCAATGAATCAACACGCACCGACGATGATGGGTACCCCATGTACGGCCGCCGCAACATTGGACGAACATTTCTGGATTCCAAGGACATGCTATCGACAACCGCGGGATAGTCCCGCATAATCTTTGGCTATCGGCAAAGTATAATGCGCATAACAGCGTTGAGGTGAATGGTATTTGAAGCATCTGTATAATCGCAGTGTGTAACAATTAACGCTAAGTCACACTCTTGAACGTAGATTCTCTCAACACTTCATGTCTATTCAAGTATGTCTACAAGGGCCATGATTGTGCAACAGCGGTACTTGAGGGATCTATCAATGAAGTGAAACAGTACACCAACGCTCGATACGTCTCACCTCCTGAAGAGATCTGGAGACAGTTTGAGTTCAAACTACATGGTGGAGATCCTCCAGTGACGCGCCATCAGGACCACCTGCCAAATGAGCAGCGTATCACATTCAATGCCAACCAGCCTTTGGAAGATGTTTTTGAACGGGAGGCCAATCACAAAACTACACTTACCGAGTATTTTGTGATGAACAGCACAAGCGAGCTTGCTTGACGGACACTGTATCAAGACTTTCCCAGGATTTTCACGTGGAACAACCTACGCAAAGAATGGAATGTGCGAAAGAAGGCTTACGCGGTAAGAAGGATTTACTTCGTTGGATCCTCTGGGGGAGAGCGATACTTTGCACGAAACTTACTCACTGTGGTTCGCGGGGAGACGTCATTTGATGATCTCAATACATTTAACGGACACGTGCACGAAACATTCAAAGCTGCACGTGCAGCCCGGGTCTGTACGAAACATATGAAGAATGGTAACCGTGATTAACAGAAGCAGCGGGTATTCAAACTGAAGCACAATTGCGGTCTCTCATCGTTACAATTCTCACCCATGGCCCCCCTGCAGACCCCGCACAGATCTGGGAAAATCATAAGATAAGTCTGGCTGACGATTGCGCACACCGTCTTCGACAGCGTGGCATAGTATATCCAACGGAAGAACAGATCACGAGCCTGGATTTGCACCTCATCGGCATGATCCGGCAACATCTATGGGCAAGCGTCTTGGATATTTCGGACTCGCAGATCCTGCTGTTCCAATGGAGGAGTTTCACGTTGAAGGAAACCGGTTGATCCGCGATCGAATCGACAATGGCATATCTTTGCTCCAACAGAACCTTGAGGAGGTAGTGCCCATGCCATCAGGTGCGAAGAATACGTCATCCTTGGAACGCGATCCACCGCGCTTTGAGCACCTGGAGGCTGAAGGCTCCAAAAGGCGGAAGTGCGGAATTTGCAAGACACCGGGGCATTACATGTCTAAGTGCCCGCAAAATCAACAAGTAATCAGCACAACAACCCCATTGCACCCCGCATAGAAGGCAAAAGCAAGGAAAAAATGTAAGTCAAATGTGATCACGCACGTAGGGTCTTATAATCACAGTTGCGATAAGACCTAAATGTGGTACCATACTGCATTCCAATATTTTAGCAGATAGGCGCTGCGAACAGCACACTACGGCTGCCATCATAGAAGTTGAATGAACAGGATGTATGTCAAAATTGGCGATATGCGTGTACTAGTACATGTGATTGTTGTAACCCATTTTAACTATGATCCGCCTCTTCTAGATTGTCGATATCGATAGTGGTTGTGGAAATGATGTGGTTGAAGAATACTGGAAAGTCAAAGAAGCACTGCATCCATTATACTCGGACACAGAATGGCTTAAATATCAGTAAATGATATCATTTATCCGTACATACACTCCGGAGCCAACATCGCTCATCATTACGCCGCACATGCGTGCCTCATTCCCAGCGCTGGCAAGAAAAAAACGAAGCGTGTTCCTTGAATCACTAAGAGGGCAGGCACCATTGCGGATAATATTTATCAACAATCCAGGAAATCACTGCATCCTCTGGAATGTGTACGTGTGGGACATTCCAACGAAATCGACGCACATCATTGACTCTTTGCCACAGGCGATGTTAAATGAGTCGGATACAGAGTTTATGCTTTGCTTTATCCATATGATCTGGCCTGACACAAAATGGACAACGTAGATACCGTTTTTTACGACGTACATCAAATAACGTACTTCTCTTAATTGGGGTTTCATTCTCTGTAGATTTACAACTTTCTGTGCGGATTGTTCCAAGCAATCTAATGTCCATTAATGCGGTATTTGCGCAAGTTTTTATTCCAGGGTAGCTGCACAAGAGCTTACCATTGGAGGAGTGGCGCCACCTGCTGAAGAATTTCGTGCGGTTATGTTAGCTGAGCAGAAAGCCTTGCAAGGACGAATGTGAATGATGTAGATACATAGGACTATGACGGAACAGATTGAAAATTTTGAAATGGTTGATGGGAGTGTGGGGGTGTGGGGGGTTGTCGGGGGTGTACAAATATCAATAGGGGGTGTAGATATAGAAACGCCTTAATTATATTTGGATAGAAATATGTTTTAGAGATCTCGTGAATTGGAAGTTAAGTAAATTCACTTTAAGGAGGGTAAATTCAAATTAGTTTGATGCAAGTTCAAATTAAAATTTGGAGTAAAAAAGTTAATTAGTTTGTAACCTACTTTTGGTTCTAGGACTATTCTCACACGTCACAAGAAAAGTAGCCATGTTTGGATAACAAAATCGCCACAAAGCAACCAAGCACAAATTTTTGTTACATGCCTAACCTGCGTAGATGGATAGATTTAGCAGCAAAATAGAAGCGTGAATCTAATCACTTCACTCGCTGCTATTCGATGGATTCTCAAACAGCACAAAACGGCGAGCTGCAGCTCGAAATCTAGTGGTCGTGCTGATGCACAAAATAAAAGTTATTGATCTTATCCAAACATTCGTCACCCTCAAATCCCCATCATATACATTCCATACACACCCTAATTTGAAAGTTTTATAGGCAAATCCTAGTTTAGACCCTTTCCCTTAAAAGACACTAGTTGTGCTAAATCAACCTCAACAATACTTGAGTACCTAATCCAAAGTACCAATTCAGCCTCCTCTTGCGATCGTTGTAAACGAGACTAAAACGAGCCCAAAGCAGACCTATTGTCTATATATAGAGTCAAACGTTCATATATCTTCTGGTTGACATTTTTATCAAACCTGCAACACCAACTTGACTCTCCACATAGTGGATCTTCTCGATATGGTCAACACATTGGCATTATAAGTGCTCACGCATAAACTTTCTCTTTTTCGGCGGAAGCAAGAATTCATCGAAGATTTCCAAGATTCCTCTTCTTTTAGCCATCGTTCTGAGCACCTTATCTGACAGATTGAGGTCTGCACAAACTTTTCTTAGCTTCTCAATCACTTTTGTGGAAAGTACTTTCTTTTGATTGGGGGCTTATCCCTTACTTGGTCCATTCTTAGTTGCAGCAGAAGATCGCCAGCAAATTGACGCCAATGATTGCATTTTTTATTTACTCTTTCTTCATCCGAATCACTCGTCCCCGCAACTTTTTCTCGAACCATGCGTTCACTCTTGTCTTTGCTGTGATCCAATTTGGGATAGTCAGATGTTTTGCTAGTAGCGGAGCTCGACACAGCACTGCTGTTTGAAGTGCATGTACCCACTTTGGACTTTGCACTCTTCCAAGATGGTGAAATCCCATTCGATGGTGTGGTGGTATATATTTTCATATACATTGGCAGTTACGTTAAGTTGCATTTTGGTATGACTGGCTACTTAAGTAACCTTACATAATACACTTTTCAATTTTACACGTTATAAGCACAACTTAACCAAAACCTCCGCGGACGACGATCGGCGCGTACTGGATTCCCTCTGTTATTGATCCCACCTGGTCATAGGGGTTAAGGGCAGGTGGTTTAAGATCAGACAAAGTGGATAAGAAAATTTAGTGGTTTTTTTCTCTACAGGTTATGAGCCCAAGGCTCGCACAAGTATTACGTGGGTTTTTCTTGGTATAACAAGTGTGCTTTCGTGGAATTTTTCGTGGTTACGTCACGTGGAACTAGTGGAAAAACCCCTGTTACGAGGGCTAGTGGTGTGACGTCTGATATCGAGGGTTTTCGATTTGATTAATGATGAGTGATTCCGAGGGAAATGATGTGCTCTCCTCAAATGATTTGAGGGCCATCATGCAAGGTTGAAATATATTACGACGCGCCTGGATGCCGTGGATTAAGGGCAGGCCAAGAAGTCAGTTGCAAGTGTCTCGTCGGGGTCGAGGAAGGACTCCCCGGTGCTTGTCCGAGACACAGAGTTTCGATAAAGTCTTCGAAACTGCCGTCCGTTAGGCCAACAGATGACTTCGAACGATCTGGCCGTGGGCGAAGGGGTGGAAGTTGGCGCTAGGCCATGCCCAAATGTGAACACATCACCTCACGGAGTGCCGGTTGGTGTAACAGGGTTACATTTGGTTATGTTGTGTACGTAAGTACACTACGGTTGAGGTCAGTATTGACCGGTCCGAAAGGTTTGGACCTATTGGTTATTTTAACCAATCAGGGCAGGAGCCCTTGGTGTGGCAGCCTGCCAGGTGTTGGTACACAGGTGGTGTACGTTACATTTTAGGTACGAATTGAGTAAGTTCTACTTAGTATTACATATACTTTACATTAGTTTAATTTATTTATGCTAATTAGATTAAGAGAAATTACACAGAATGGGTCGGTTTTTCACGGAAATTCACAGAATGGGTCGGTTTTCTAATTTCTATATAATAACATCCACATATATAAAGAAATAATTGAAAGAGAAAGAATTGATGTCGCTCCGGCGAGGACCGGGGCATTCGGGCCCTAGAGACAGTCTTACTCTTGCCATCGCACCCTCTACCGTAGAAGTAAACTATCCTGGACTCGTTAATGGGGTAGATCATACCATTGCCAATTATCCACATTAATGACAAGAGAGAATCATAGGGTATCACATTGGCTAGTACCTTTTGCACCACTTTTTGTCCAGTGTAGCTTGTAACTTCTGGCATCACTCTGGAACTAACGAGACACAAAAGCCGCTTATCATGTCAGTGTTAACTTGAGGTCCATTCACTGTCTTAGAACGAGGGATCACTTGCGCAGTAGAAGTAGGAAGTAAAAATATGAGTGTTTAGAACTAGATCCTTCAACACTACGATGTGTATTAACCTGACAAACGGCAACCGCCTCTCACATCACACCTAATCACGCGTCCCATTTGGTCGATCGTCCCGTCGCGGTCCCTCCCAGTCCCATCTGTTTGCACGTCCCATTTGGTCGATCGCCCCGTCGTGGTCCCATATGCCACGTCGCACGGTAATCAGCCA
>JAPDHQ010004613.1:0-11632 GCA_026184515.1 Peronosclerospora sorghi | reverse complement strand
ACAGGATATAGAAGGGACACGGAAGATGTGCTGATCACTTACAGGTACGCGGCGGACACCAGCGAACAAACAAGGAACAAGCGGAAAAATCAGGTCGACTGATGGACGGAAGGCGTTTCAAATGGACGATGCGGATTGGTTGAAAGTAGGAACAGGGTAGATCTAAGGGTTTAGCTGCTAATAAAGTTCTCTTTTTGCGTACGATCGCGCTGATCGTTTTTTGGGAAGGCACCTTTGCGCCCCCACCTTATTGAAACCTCTACGTCCCGGGCGGGAGCACTAAGTGCGTTTTTGGCCCACCGGTTGGCGTAGAGTGTGAGAACTCACCCCGCAACTCCGCCCGCAGTGTCTGCGGTTCTTCGTTTAAAGGTTTTTGGTTTTGGGAACGTGATCGAGCAGTGCTCTCACCTCTTCCCCGTGAAATTAACGTTTGGCCCCTAGAGTTCGGCTGCTTTAAGCGCCCCACGGGAACTCTAGGTGGATTTTAATATAAATACCTTTTCCTCATATAGTCTAGGCTAGGAGCGCATTGATTTGGGCGTTCCTTAGCTGTTTGACGGCTTAGAGGCTCCGCGATCAGGCAGTGAAGACTTCCGCCGCCTGATCAAGTACCCCCCCCTACCGATCAACACCTGATCGACACTTTTTGCGAATCGTGATCGTGATCGCTGATCGCAAATCGCGCAACTGCTACTTGAACGACTTCCGGTGCTTGATCAAGTCTTATCAAGGTATATTACGACTGGGCAGCAGTTTTTAGCCCCTGATAGAGCCTTTCAGTACCAGATCGCACTTGCGATCAAGACACCTGATCGCATCTGCGATCAAGACAGAATATTGTTGATCGACGGTTATTAACGTCAGCCAAAGCCTGATCAAGCCTAATTACCACTGATCTACATCGTTTCAGCGCCTTATCGCGTCGGACTGCCGCCTGATCGCACTTGCGATCAAGACGGAATATTGCTGATCGTCGGTTATTAGCATCGGCTTAAACTTGATCAAGCCCGATTGCGGCTAATTGACGTGGTTTAAGCATCTTATCGCACGTGATCACGCCTGATCGCATCGGTTGTATCGTCACAAGTTAGTTAATTCAATCTTGCACCAAGAATTCGCTGTGAGCTGTCCCCGCCACCTGAGGATCGACCCACGCCTAGCCGTCAGGTACACAAGGTGAGCAAGAACACAAGCAGTCGAAGACATCCGGAGGATCCCTTCGTTAGTCGGTAGTCTGGGCGCCGTGGTACCGCCTGATCAAGTCTCAAAAACTTCGATCAGCCGCTCCACCACAATGGTGCGCGTGCCCGGATCTTTGGGCGACGCGGGATATCACCGCGATTCTACGCAAGATAGCGCGGATGTGAAAGTGAAAACGGAAGCTGAAGCAGAGGTGAAAATCAAGGTGGAAAAGGAGGAGATGGTTGTGACGACGGAAGGCACTTCGCCGTCGTCATGCCTGAAGAAGAAAGGAAATGCCGATCATCAGGACCTGGGGAGGAATCCAGATGACGTAAAGGAGGATAAGCCTCAACCACCTCCCGAGGCTCCTTCGGGAGCCCATGCGGATCATAACTTGCGTTATAATCCGCCAAAAATACGTGTATATAATGATCCAGATTGGGATTCGATGGAGAAGTATTACAAGACAGACCAACCGAAGATGTTGATCAAAGCGCCTGGGTCGGAGAGCGACGAAAGCCGATCAAGTACGCCGCCAACGGAAGCCGATCTGGTAAATACGTTTTACCAAAGGATTTACCGAGAGCAACTAGAAGATTAACTGATGACGAACTCGATCATGAGCCGGATCGGGGTCACGATCAGCGGGAAGTTGAGTAGACCGGTCAACCAGCCAATCACGAAGGGAAAAGATAAGCTAAAGATTGTGCTAAGGCTAATACGCCTGATCAAGCAGGCTGCTCTGATAACAGGCGCCTACGATGCCGAGGAAGTATTCGATCAGGACTCCGAAGATCTGGCAGAGGCCACCCAGCTGTTGTATTCCCTGTTGATACCCATCGTGGGCGAAGCAGACGATGAAGATTTCCCCAGTTCACCACCACAATCCCCGTTGAAGATTGAGGCAAGTCCGTCAATCAACGTAGCGGGACATTCGGGGCCATCGTGCTACGAATCTGCCCCTTCAGAGGGTGACGATCAGGGAATTGAGTCAAGTAGAGCTGGGAGTATGGAGCCCAAGATAACCAGAATGGAGGTTTGACAAAAGGACAACTCCAAATTGCCGGTTGTCAAGACGGAACCTCAGTCGATCAAGACAGAAAACGATCAAGGGCCACAGTGGCAGATGTTTTTTGACAAATCAATGAAGAAGTTTCTGGCTGAAGAGAGCAGTAAGTGGGCACCTGGAGTCGTTGGCGCCTAAATCCGCCAGCCAAATCAAGTAAGAGCTGCGTCGATCAAGGATGTCGACATGGAGTCCGTACACTCGTTGCGTGGTCAGCAGTCGAAACCAGATAGGTCGACGACGGTAAAAGATGTGGATATGGAATCCGTGCACTCGTTTCACGATCAACGGTCTCAAATTGACTACGTTGACCCTGATGAACCGATCACACTGTCACGGCGAGCCACAGTGGTATCCGCGTATACTGGGACACCTGATCAGTAGCCAATTGCCAGAATTCGGATGTCTGCGATCAGCGATCTGAAGGAATTTTCGGGAAAAGAAGGAGCTGAACATCAAGCGCGGAATTGGATTAGTCGCCTCAAGTCAGCATTTATGCGCGATTAAACTTCTGATCACGAAAAGTGTTTGATCCTGGGCGATTTACTAAAAGAACCAACACGCAATTGGCATCGCCAGCTGAGTAGAGGCACTAGATCAAGTTGGAAAAGTTTCGTGGATGAGTTTGAATTTCAATACTGTGGAAGTGGTCAGTCGGCATCCCGCAAGTATTATTACACGAAGCAGCGGTCAGATGAAAGCCCTATCGAATATCTGCACCGGTTAATTGTGGCGGGACTGCGAGCAAAGTTGCCGATAAAGGATGAATCGCCTACGACCTTACGTGAGCACGTGCAGCATTTCCTGGATACATTGTCCAATAGCGAGCTCGCTGATCAACTGGCACTTTTGCGGTTGGATAACGCTACGGACTTGGAAGAGACGTTGCGGGCGTATGCACGCAATAGGTGGTACCAGCCAACAGCGGCGGTAGGTACCAGCCGATTCCGCCAGAAATTCGGCGATGACCGAGCACCTTCCACGGCGCGGAAGCCCAAGGCAGTACGCGCGATCAAGGTGAGATCGGGAGTGAAGAATCGAGTGCTGACGACAGTGGAGGTGGTGGTGATCAGCGCCGTTATATGATTGCCGCTATGCGCGATCAACCAGAGGCGTACGACCTACCTGGCGAGTCCCGATCGGGCAAACGAAGTGATTCAAGTGCAGTCGATCAAGGGGCGATGAAGAAGTGCAGTCATTTTGGATCGATCAGGCACGATAATTTACGTTGCGGAAGCGCCTGACCTGTCTGAAATGTGGCAAGAAGGTACATCCGACCGATCATTGTTTGTATGTCTGCAGAGCATGCGGCGAAGTTCACGATGCGGGCAAGTGCCCTATGGAAGAATTTTACAACCGCATCCGCCAGTGGTACAATCCCACCAAGCATGCTGGAATGTTGCCCAAGGAAGCTGAAGATTTGTTAAACTAGGACGCTCGCCAGGTTGGAATCTGGTACGAGACGAGCGTTCTGGTTTGTGTATTTTTGTATATGTGGATAAGAAGAGGGACGATCAAGCAGTGGAAAGAGATAATGAAAAATGTGATCAGCCTGATTTACCACGTTTGGCTAATTTTTGTATTGATGAGTTTTCTCAGTCCCCGGTGATCATGGAAGTTGATCTACTTCCGGGTGAATCACGTAGATATTGGAAGTAACACTCGCACAAGAATGGTTTAAACAAGCCAAGGCGAGTGGTAAAATTAATAACGAACGTGCCACGCTATTATTTGATTCTGGTGCTGAAGTGTCGATCATCGACTCAACCTTTACTCGTAAGGTGAGTTGTCAGATCGACACGAGTCAAACACAAGAATGTGTCGTCATTGGAGAAAGTGCGTATCTCACGGAGGGGCGCACTAAAATCAAGGTGACGCTAGCGGGCTCGTTGGTTTATTATTTCCATGCATGGCATGGGTGGGCAGAATTGTCGGTCAAGATTCTATATTGGGTATGGATTTCATGATACCAGCTGGTGTTCGATTAGATATCGCTCATGGCGGACTAAGTTTACCTGACGAAGTGATCATCCCACTGGAGGGACGTCGACTGTTGTATGGGTCGAGCGGTAATTTATGAAGCTCGATCAGTATGAACAGATCCCAGTAGGTCGATTAGCCGAAGTACGAATTTACGATCAGCGATCTCGCAAGTTGTGGATTACTCGTGGAAGAGATTGGGTCCCCACTATCGCTAGGGGCGCGGGCAATTTGAGGTATTTACGTGTTACTAACATCGTCTATCACCCCATCATTGTTCAAGAAGAGACTATTTAAGGTATTTGGATGAACAAAGATGATGTGCCCCGCCGCCCCGGATTTGTTTCGATCGGGTCCAACCGTTACAAAGAGTGGCAAAATCTGGCATATCAAGCCTCCACCGATCTGGTATCTGACGATCAGAAAGTGTCGATCAGGGTCCATTAGTCGAGAAGAAGGAGTATCCAACTCCTCGAAGTATCTTAGTACGTCCCACGGACACGATAGTCGCATCTGTAGCGTTGGTAACCGAAGGGGCGAAAAAGGTGCAAGGGGTGCAAGAGCGGTGCGATCAGGGGCCGGAAGTGAAAGGTCCGACCCTCAATCAAGGAGTTGAACAGCCTGTTTCAAGCGATACACCTACTCAAGATGCGTGTAATCAACCTGTCTCAGTTAGCCCCAGCGAATTCCACGTGACACCTATTGACGATCATGTTTGTTATCACGAAGGTGGAGATTTGTATGTGGAAGAATTGGAGAAGCAGCTTGCTACGTTACCCGAAGTGTCTGCAAGCACCGAAGAAGTAACCAAAGATGATTTGCTAGTCGGAGATCCCACAGTCAACACAGTGGAGGAGATAGATCAACTTCGCGAAATAATTTGGGCGAAAAACATCTGTTGATCGGGAAGGGAAACGCGCTACCCCCCGCTGCACAAGGAGTTGTTTGTGATATCGATGTGGGTAATGCGCTCCCGATCGCCCAAAATTTCCGGAAAGTGTCCCCACAGTTTCGCGAGAAGTTGTCGGCCCTGATCAAGGGGTTTCTAGCAACTAAGATCATTCAGCCGTCAATGTCACCCTGGGCATCGCCTATAGTGATCATCGTGAAGAAGAATGGGGTCGATATACGTCTATGCATCGATTATCGCGCGGTGAATCAACTCACGCGTTTGATGGTGTACCCAATGCCCCTGATCACCGATCTACTCGAAGATTTGGATAAAGCGTTGTGGTTTTGCTCTTTGGATATGGCGAGTGGTTTCTGGGTCGTGTCTATGACCGATCGAGCACGTCAAATTTCGGCGTTTGTAACTCCATTTGGATTGTTTGAGTGGAATAGGATGCCCTTTGTCCTCAAGAATGCTCCGAAAATTTATCAGCGGTTGATCGACAATGCACTATATGGATATCTTAGGGTCAAAGACGGTGCAGATGAATCAGCTGACGTATTTACAGCAGGAGAACCCGACCAAACGCCGGGCCCGTCTGTGCTCCAACGGCGATCATATATCGATGATATATTAATCCCTGCACCTACTTGGTCCACCCTATGCGATAAGGTGCGGCACTTGCTGGACAAGTGCGATCAATGGAATTTGTCGATCAGCGTGGCTAAATCGTACTGGGGGCGAAGCGAAGTGCCCTATTTAGGACATCACGTCTCTTGCCGCGGGTTAAAAACAAATCCAAAGAACCTGGAAGATCTGATCAATTTGCCTTTCCCTGGAACCTTACGTGCTATGCAATCGTTCTTTGGAAGCCTAAATTACTATCGTCGATTTATTGAAGATTTCGCAATTTATTCCGCCGTGCTTTACGAATTGAGGGAGATAGATTATCAAGAGTTGAAGAAACGATCACATAGTGAGGCGGAATCAAATCACGAGGATGATCGACTAATTAGAGCAAAAGTGGCATTCAGCATGCTGAAGGCGAAGATTGCATCAGCTCCAACCCTGCGACACTTTGACCAGGACAAGACGCCGGTGATCGTGGTTTACGCTAGCAAATGGGCAGTATCCGCCGCTCTAGTACAAGAATACGATCAATTGTATCATCCCGTCGCATTTGCTAGCCGAACGTTGAAAAGCGGTGAGCTGAATTACAGCCCCGTCGAAAAGGAAGTTCTGGCGCTTTTACGAATTTTGGATGTTTATTTCACGATGCTGGTCGGAAAGACGATCACCGTTTTATCACGTCTATCTACATTGAAGTGGTTACTAACATCCAATGGGTTGGACGGACGATTATGTAGATGGGCTGCGATCCTATCACAGTGGGACTTCAAGATCAAGAAATGTGTGCATGGAGAAGAGGAGGTGATAGGGGCGTCAGCCGCAAGCATCACCCCTCGCACCGAAATTGATGAAGCGTTGGTCGCGATCGCACCGAAAAAGCAACCGCGGCAGATGATCGAAGTACCACCTCCCACGGTTAAAAAAGGTGAAGAACTTTACGTGATCAGTTTTGATGGATCGGCAAGTGTCAAGCGACGTGTGGGTGCATTTGGTGCCATTGTGTGGAAGTTACCGGAATGGAAGATTATGATCGCGATCGCCGATCATGCACCGGATATTACGGTGAATGAAGCAGAATACCACGGGTTGCTTTTAAGTCTGGACTTGTTGGCACGATATCCCAAAGGAAGGGTGATCGTGTGTGGGGACTCTAATTTGGTGATCCGGCAAATGCGAGGAGAAATGGAGTGCAAAGCTCCGCGATTACAAGTTCTACAGCAGCGTGCATTTAACCTCCTACGCGAGTGGAGTGATCATGATTTGGTACATGTCAAGAGAGAGTGGAATAGGAGTGCAGATCACATTACCACCATGGCTATGCAGGGTGGAACAAGAGTTGAGATCGAAGATGAGAAACAGCTGGAAGGATTAGTTGATCTCAACCGTCTACCCGAAGTAATCACATGGAACGAATACCAATCCGCCCCGCAAGTGCTAGTGACGACCCGATCACGTAACCACCGGCAACCACGACCGTCAACATGGACCGATGTACCAGTAGCCGGAATAAGAATGGAACGGGTGAAAAAGGTACAGGATGAAGAGAAATGGATCCACGATTTGCGGTGTTATCGGTACGGTGACGTTATCCAATTGAGCGCAGACGAGGTGAAGGAGTGTGCGAAAATTGCTGACAACTATGATGTTGACGAACAAGGATTACTGATTTACTGTGGAAATGCGGCTAAAAGGAAAACCGGGGATGATCAGGATGATCAAGATGATCGCCGATCGTCAATTAAGCTGGTACTACCCGAGACCTTGCACGAAGATGTCCTCCACAACTATCACGTGAGTTTGTAAGGAGGACACCAAGGCATAGGGCGTACATATCAGCGGATCAGACGCTATTTCCATTCGCGTGGTCTATTCCGAAGCGTACAAAGATTTGTCGGGCAATGCGTGGATTGTGAAACAGGGAAGGGTCAGCCTACGATCAAGGGCATGTCGCCGGGAAATATCGAGGCGACGTACCCATTCCAAGTGATAGCCATGTATCATATTCCATCGCTGCCCCGATCAACGGATGGACATACGGAACTGCTGATTTGGACAGATTTGTTCACGGGTATGGTGATCGCGAAAGCTGGATCGTGCCGTACCGCGCAAGCAATCACCGAAAATTATGAAGAATGCGTGTTCCGACGGTTTGGGGCTAGTGAGGTGATCAGGCATGATCGAGAACCTGGTTTTATGTCGGAAGTATTTCTCGCGTTCAACAAAATCGTGGGACAACGTCAGAGTGCCACTATGGCATATCGACCACAGGCGAACGGCAAGGCGGAAAGGACGGTGCAGACGATTACGCGAGCGATCAAGATGTATGTGTCGGATATTGGACAAAAATATTGGAGTTTGTATGCAGAACGACTGGTATTCGCACTAAACTCAACCCCTGATCGCATCCGCGGGGAACCCCATTCTATTTATCGTATGGGTGGGACCCACGATCGTCGTTGGAATCAACGTTACAATTGGGCGGGATTCGACGTAAAGATCGAGACGTTCGTCGGTGGAGATATAAGTTGCAAAAAGACTACCGATATGCCCGCGATCAAGTGAGCACTCGATTGCACCAAGCGATGGTTGATCGGGCTGAGAAACACAACGATCAGGTGACTCCGCACAAGATCGAGTCTGGCTCAAATGTCTGGTTGTACCTTGATCGGGTGAAAGAAGGGTTCGCGAAGAAACTGGCGCATATGTGGCATGGACCCTTCCGAGTTGAGGAGGTGATCGGCGATCATGCAGCGAGATTGATCACCGCCGGCACCGATTATAGTATGTTCCCAGTGGTACACCTGTCCAAGTTGAAATTAGTCAAGGAATTTCCTGATCGTCCCACTACTGTGCTAGAAGCTGGAATAGGATATCGTTTCGACTTCGACGAAGCTTTGTTACTTGAAGATAGCTGGGAAAGGACGCTAGATCCCGATGAATTTGAAGTTGATCGTATTACCGATGTGCGATCGGGTCGAAAGACTAGATATGGAAGGACGTTACGAGAATATCAAGTCTACTGGAAGGGGTATTCCGAGCCGTCGTGGGTAGACGAGGCAGATTTGAATTGTGATGCCTTGATCAAGGATTTCGAAAGGAAGATGGTGAACAGACATCGTTTCGACGTCATGCAAGTGGATGAAGAGTCCAACTAGCGCGCGATCGACGTACCGATCAGGAATCACGATCGAAAAATCTCTGATCGTAGAAATGGTTGATGAAACTCACGATTAATGGGGGTACAATAAACGACTTGTAGTGGTGTGATTACGATGGATGTTGCGAGGTATGGTGATTGGATACGGCAGATGAGCCGACGGACTACCAATTTATATTATGAATTTAAGGACAAAGGACAACAGTGAAATGACATGATCAAAAGAATGTATTGAGTGACGAAACGTGATCGACCGACTATTCAGACCCATAGAACTTACGGCGAAGGCGAGGAATCTTACTACCAGGGTGATCTTCGGGGCAGGAACGATATTGAACCCGCCAAGGTTCAAGGTCGTCGACATCTTCCAGCGCTTCTTGTAGGCTCTGAGGTGGCGGGTCCGATAGAAACCCAGGGTACCACGCTCCATCATCGGCCGGGGCAAACTTCAGCGGGCGATTGCGGGCACAATGGGTGATCGAAGGGTCCAAGAAGATGTCGAGATCACATTTCCCGTCGATCATACCCCGCAAGATGAGCTCCACGATACGTTTCCAGGTCGCCCCAGCCCGGCTTCTGCGTTGGCGACGTTTTATGTAATAATCGCGGAAGAAGTCATCAATATCACGAAGATTCTTCGCGATAGGGAGATAATGGGTTGATTCCCAAATCGCCAATGCGTGATGATCGACGAACGTGAGATACTTGGTCTCCAGGTCAGCGAACCAGCCAGCCGAGCGAAAAGAAAGAGGCGGCAACATGGTCGAAAAAAATATCCCAGGGGCGCTGGGAGTATAAATGTTCAATCTCTGCCTGGGTGATCAAATGACCGGACCACGCAATAGTAGGAGGGGCCAACGCAGCAGGCGGGAACAACCATCCAGCAGGGCGGGTCAAGTAGTCGAAAACCACTTGGGCCGTGACGTTGTGTAAATTGTACATGCCGAGTTGATCCAGAGTCCAAGGCAGGATATCGGCGTCAGTGGTACCATCAGGAACCGCGATCAAGGTCTGGAAGTCACCCGTGCGAGGAAAAAGAGACACGGTCGGGTCGTGATCAGGCTGGCCCTTGCTCACGAACTTGCTAATGGTTGGAGTAGAAGGAATGGAGGCGATCGGGCCAGTGTCCTCATCTTCAACGTCTTTATCGCAAGTAGGGGGATCATCATCCGCAGTTTTCGCCTCCGAAGCGGGAGAGAGAAGGCGTGGACGCTTAGACGGAGAAGAAGATCGGGAACTCCGAATACGCTTTCCGGAAGATGGAGTGGTACTGAATACCGAGTTGGTCGTCGAAGAAGCAGAGGGACTAGCAGGCAATGGGACCTGATCAGGGCCGGCCAGAAGCTGCAGAGATATGCCCGTCAGTGCGGACTGAATATTCGATTGATGATAGCGCCACCGCGCAACCTCGCCTTGGGCCTGTCGTAGCCGATCACGCAATGTGTCCCGGTCCGCGGAAACTTGATCGAGGTGACGTCGAGCGGTAGTGAGTTCCGCTTCAACCCGATCCGATATCTCCTGTGCTTGGGCCATAATGGCAGTGTAATCGTCCATCAATGCGCGAGTAGACTCGTTCTCCTTCTGGAGGCGATCGCATTGATCCTTGTACTTGTCCACCTCGGTAGTGAGACTTACCGCCCGTTGGACCAAGCGCACATTGCGGGAAGTAACCTGATCGCGCTCGTGCTGCAACGTGAATACACGCTGCTCGAGTTGCACCAATTCCTTCGTTCGGTATGCAATTGTGTCGTCAAGCGTTGATCGCAGGTAAAGTTCACGGTAGTTGCGACACTCCAGCTCCCGGATCTGGACACCCTGATCGTATATGGTCTGCTCTTGATCGGCGATAGTGCTTTTGGCGTCTTTTATCTGGGTTTCGAGCTTCTTGACCGAAGGGTTGATAAAATCGCTCAGCGGCTCCAGTTTTTAAGGCTTCCCTCGATTTCCTTCTTCCGGTCCGCGGCGTCACGTTGGGTATTAGTGATCCGACGACGAAGCATCGCAACCGTGTCTTCACTCATGGCGAGTGAGCCAGACAACAAGGCTACCTGATCGTTGCTGGCACGGAGAGACTCTTGCAGATCGCAGGACTGCTTGATCGCGGCGATCGCCTGATCAGCTGCGGCCTTATCCAAGGCAGGAACGTTGGTGATTTGGGGTGACAAGCTGTCCGTTGAAGATGGCATAGCAGACTGTGAATGCCTGATCGAGACAGCCTGATTGCAGTTGTCACGGTTGGCCACAGTCGAGTGTTAGATCGCAGTGGACAGCCCCAACGGTAATCGCCTGATGGAATTGGGCTTGATTGATGGGAGAAGGGGCAGCTGATGGGTGATGATCGACAGTTGGATGGTGACCTGATATATGTGCAACGACAAATTCTCCAACGGCAATATGATTCCCAGAATCAACGGCATGATCGACCCTCGCCCCAACCGCTGTACGGCTGGGACGAGACTCAGGGGAGGTTGTCGTAAAGCGGACTTTTTTATTAGGCTAAAATAGGGCCTAATGTTGGACATTTTATTAGGCCCATAGGGGGCCTAATATTATGACTAATATTAGGACCTAAATTAGGGGCCTGATAGTGGACGCAGATAGTGGATACAGTAGTACATAATTAGGTACCGCCATGTGTACCACGGTGGGTACAGTAGTACGTACCACCGTGGTGTACATAGACAGGATATAGAAGGGACACGGAAGATGTGCTGATCACTTACAGGTA
>JAPDHQ010004612.1:0-10732 GCA_026184515.1 Peronosclerospora sorghi | reverse complement strand
GTGGTCAGGTTGTTGATACAAATGTATTCGATTTCGAACTTGACTCCACCACAATGGTGCGCGTGCCCGGATCACTTGGTGATCGCGGATATCACCGCGAGGTATCATCAAAGATTGAATTTGAAGATTTGAATTTGGAATCGTTCTGGAGAGGGCGTAAGGAAAAGCTATCACCTTACGTCTTCGTTCTCGATAAAGATGGCGATGTCCGGTCTGGCCTGGTGGAGGACCAGATCGGGATTAATAATTTCTTTCCTCCCCAAAAGGCTCCCACCGGAGCCAATCGGGACTATAGCAAGTCATGCTATAGTCCCGGAAAGGATCAGGACCTTGGTCCTGATCCTATGTATGTGCATAAAAAAGTTGATGGAAAATCAAAAGACGAAAAATACTTGGAAGCTGATCAGGACGATCAGACCAACCTCCCCAAGCTACCCAAGATTCCCAAGAAAGGTTGGGAATGCCGGCTGACGAAGATGACCTCGAAGAAAAGTCGCAGGTCGGAGATGGAGGCATCACTGAAGAAGACCTAAACAAGATGTACTACATTTTTGAGCCGAAACGATTTGTTCGTTTTGACGTGGTCTTTCGGGTGTTGAACCTCCAGATCCCCGACCGTCTTCTCGGTCCCACTACCGAGCCGGTCCAGAGTGATCGCCCATTCCTGTTGGTAAAAAACTTGGTGGCGATGTTGGCGGAGGTTGGCATTAAAATGCAGAACCCCGCTGATGCCCAAAAACTATTTGAATTTGAGACTTGGAGGTTGAAATCGTCGATGTCGACCTTCCACGACCATTTGGTCCCACTGGTGGGGGCGGTTCGCCGCCCAACTTCCACCGCAGCAGTGAAGGTCGCTGAAGCCTCCACAGCGCTTGTCGACATTGGTTCTGATGACGAATCGGTTTATCAGTCTCCACCGGCCTCTAACAGCCCATCAGAGTTGGAGACCGGTGTCGAGCGGATGACCATGGGGGTGGACCATGCCCATCCTGAACAAAAAAGGGACATGCGGCAGCAAAGGGCTGCTTGCCAGTAGCGGCTCCAGCAGCCCCCACAGGTCTCAGTTCCGCAAATAGAGGGTATCAATTGTTGCCCATGACTCCAGCTAACGTCCAAAGCATGTTTGAGACGATGATGGAGCGTTTCATGGAAGACCGGGTTAGACCACCTCTGCCCACATGCCCAAGATCGGTCTACCCAGAAAAGTGCCAATGTTTGCCGAGATGTGGATATGGAATCGGTAACATCTGTGGACAAGCCCACTCGAAGTGGTAAGCAAGTCGGCAAAGGTAAGCGCAAGCCGCAACCGGCCATACTGCGTAGACCAAGTAAGACAAGTGACTGTGACATTGAGTCGGTCGGCGGTCTTGACGATCACTGTGGGTCAGACGGTACGGGCGCTGGCAAGCCACGCAAGGCTAACCTAGCCTCCACTATTGCTTATGACTTTGGATCTGCTGCGATTCCGCGCATCCGTATGGCCGCGACGACCGACCTCAAGGACTTCACTGGCAAAGATGCTGATGAAGACCAGGCCCGGTCTTGGTTCGGTCGGGTCAAGTCTGCGTTCCTGCGAGACCAGACCCCGAAAAGTGAAAGGTGTCTGATTCTCCGGGATTTGTTGAAAGGACCGGCTGCCAACTGGATCCAACAGTTGGGTCGGGATGTCCGGTCTGACTGGGACCAGCTATGTGCAGAGTTTGAAGGGCAATATTGTAACTCCGGATTTTCGAGTGCCCGCAAGTATCACCATATGCAGAAGCGGAGCGACGAGACACCGATCGAGTATTTGCATCGGTTGAACGTGGCTGTACTTCGTGCCGGCATAACAATTAAAGAGAATAACCCGCCGAACGGTGCTACTCTGGAACATGTGGGTCACTACATTAGTACCCTGGACGATCAAGAACTGGCGGACCAGCTTACTCTGCTGCGTCTTAGGGACGCGGGTGAAGTTGAACAGACTCTACGGACGCTACAGCAGTCGCGTAGCATGAGGGCGAAGAGTGCTGGTGGATCAGGTCGCTACCGATCCAAGACCCAGACCCAGACCGATCCGGTCAAGAGGCCCTGGACCAGACCGACCCGAGCGGTCAAGGCGATCGTAGCCAAAGACAGCACGGGATCGGAAGGGGAAAGTGGAAGTCAATCCAGCCAGGAGTCGTCGGATGAAGACCAGTATCGTTACGTCTATGTTGCGGGACCTGCCCCGAAGACCAGGTCGAAGTCCGACCAGGTAGACCGGAAGGGAAGGAACGGAAGCAAGTCCGATCCAGACCGACCTCGTCAGAAGTGCTCCCACTGTGGGTCGAGCAAACATGATGGTCTAAACTGCTGGAAGAAGATGGTGTGCAAGAAGTTCGAGAGACGCGGCCACCTGACTGACCACTGCCTCTTCGTATGCAAGTCATGTGGAGAGATCCACGAGGCCGGCCACTGCAAGATTGAAGAATTTTTTAACATGATACGCAAGTGGTACGTGCCGGACAAGCACGCGGGGATACTGCCGCCGGACGCAGAAAATATGTTAAACTAGAACGCTCGCCAGGTTGGAATATGGATCGAGCCGAGCGTTCTACGGTTCACATCTATGCATATGTCGGCAAGGAGGATAAGACCGACAATACACGTTCTATTCCAAATTGCGTCGACCGAGACCATCCGGTCTACAGTCTGAAAACCGATGAGTACTCCCGGACTAAGGTGGTTATGCAGTTGGACTTGCTGCCTGGAGAATCCCGCGGATACTGGAAGTATCACGCGCCTGATAAATGGTTCAAGCAGGAGAAAGCCTGTTGCAAGATTAATAACCAGAAAGCGACGATGTTGTTCGACTCTGGAGATGAAGTCTCGATAATCGACTCCGCCTTTTCTCGTAAGGTCGGATGTCGTATAGACGATACCCAGAGACAGGAATGCGTCGGGATCGGTGAAAACTCTTATATGACCGAAGGAAGAACGCGTGTGAAAATTACTTTGTCGGGATCGCTGGTCTACTTTTTCAGTGCTTGGGTTGGCAAGTTGGCTGGACAGGACGCTTTACTAGGTATGGATTTCATGGTCCCAGCTGGTATTCGCCTAGACCTGTCACATGGAGTGCTTACGCTCCCGGAAGAGGTCCAGGTCCAGTTGGCTGGTCGAAGACCTCTGTATGGTTCGTATACCTATCTGGTCCGGTGGGACCAAGACCTCACTATCCCAGTCGGTCGGTCTGCCGATACCCCGGTCGAGAAAGGTTTCCGTTCGAGGAAGTTATGGTTGACCAGGGGCGATCGGTGGGTCTCGACCTTCGTAAAGAGTGCTGGTAGACGTGATTTTGTCCGTGTTACCAATATCGGTGACAAGCCGCTGACACTGGACAATAACACTATTGTTGGTATGTGGTTAGCAGAAGGAAAGGTACCAAGGAAGATGGGGTTCGTCTCGATTGGATCGAGGCGGTATGTCGAGTGGCAAAACCTGGCGTACCAATCGACCACCGATCTTATCAGCGATGATGGGTCGGTGGAAGAGAATACCTCACCTTTAGTGAAAAGACCAAGTTATTTCACCCCAAAAAAGATGTTGGTCCGAAGAAAGGCGCCGCAGTCACCAGGAACGGTGGACCATCATGTAGACGAGCCAAGGTTAGTCAACGTGGTGTCAGCACAAGACCAGGCGACAGCGGAGCAAGAAGCGGAAGAAGGGGAACATGAAATTGCTACGTCGGACCATGACGGTATTCCTAATCAGACCGATATCAGTGAAGGACAGCCCGTCGATCAAGACCAGGGGCGTTCAGCCGGTCCAGATGGTCTAGGTGATATTGCCCCAGAAGATGAACAAGTCTGTATACATGAAGGCGGGGAACAGTACATTCAGGAGCTGGAAAGCCAAATGGCAGTCCTCTATGAAGTGTCTGCCGACTCGCCCGAAGTGACAATGGATGATTTACAAGTGGGTGATCAAGACCTTAACAGTACAGACCAGATCGAGCAGTTGAAGAATATCATATGGAAGAAAAGACATCTGCTGATCGGAAAGGGCAACGCCTTACCACCTGCAGCCCGTGGTGCGATTTGTGATATTGATGTTGGAGATGCCAAGCCGATTGCCCAGCGATGTCGACGCGTGGCGCCACAGTACCGTGAAAAGCTTCCTGATCTCATTAAAGGACTGTTGGTCACCAAGATTATTAGACCGTCGACCTCGCCATGGGCCGCGCCGATCGTAATTGTTATCAACAAGAACGGCGTTGACATTAGACTGTGCATCGACTATAGGATGGTAAATCGGTTGACTAAACTCATGGTTTACCCGATGCCGCTGATTAATGATCTGTTGGAAGACCTCGACAAGACCCTGTGGTATTGTTCGCTAGATATGGCAAGTGGATTTTGGGTGGTCTCGATGACTGATCGATCCCGTGATATTTCCGCATTCGTGACACCGTTTGGTCTTTTCGAGTGGAATCGTATGCCGTTCGGTCTGAAGAACGCGCCCCAAATCTATCAAAGGCTGATAGATAACGCATTGTACGGACACTTCAAGATCAAGACCGATCGGGACCCCGTTGAAAATTATGATGTGTTTAGAGAGGGTGAACCCGATCGGAAAATAAGACCGTCCGTTCTAGGTAGGCGGTCGTACATCGACGACATTCTGATACCTGCCTCGTCATGGAACGATCTGTGCGAAAAGGTTGAACGATTGTTGGAGACATGCGACCGCTGGAACCTATCTATCAGTGCCGTGAAAAGTTTTGGGGTATGTCCAAGGTCGCCTATTTAGGCCATATGGTTTCGAACAATGGTCTAGAGGCTAATACCAAGGACCTGGATTCGCTGAGTAACCTCCCGTTCCACAGATCGCTGAAGGCAATGCAGTCCTTCCTGGTAAGCTTGAATTATTATAGCCGATTCATTGAAGACTTTGCTATCTACGCGGCTGTGCTGTACGAGCTCCGGGAAGTTGACTATCATGTGTTGTGCGAAGAAGACCGGGAAACTTTACAGGAGGGCGCCGATTCTGGTCTTGCTGCAGTTTGTCCGCAAGTGGAGGCCGAAGATCATATGAAGCGTGCACAGTTTGCCTTCGGTATGTTGGAGGTTAAGATGGCGACGGCACCGATTCTCAAGCATTTCGCTCCCGAAAAAGTGCCGACCATTATCGTATATGCCAGTAAGTGGGCTATCTCGGCCACTTTAGTGAAAAATCACGATGGTGTGTATCATCCAGTCACGTTTACGATCCGGACGCTAAAACCAAATGAAGTGAACTATGGAATTGTCGAGAAAGAAGTTCTGGAGTTGCTACGAATTCTGGATTTGTGTTACAACCTGCTGGTCTGCCGACCTATAAAGGTCCTGTCAAGACGGTCTACTTTGGCCTGGCTATTATCAGCCAATGGGATGGACGGACGTCTAGGCAGATGGTCGGCGGTCTTGTCGCAGTGGACCCTCGAGGTCGTTAAGTGCACCAGGGGCGAGGAAGAGATATTGGGCACATTAGCTGCCAGTATCACCCCTCGGTCTGAAGTGGACGAGGCATTGATAGCGATTGCCCCGAGGAAGCAACCTCGGAAGTCAGTTTCGAGACCGCCACCGACCGTCGACCATGATGAAGAGCTCTTGGTCTTAAGTTTTGACGGATCGGCAAGCGTGAAGAAGAAGTTCGGCGCCTATAGTGCTATAGTGTGGAAGTTGCCACAATGGTCTATAGTTGCAGCCGCTGCCGATTTCACGCCGGATATTACTGTTAACGAGACGGAGTACCGAGGTATACTCCTATGTCTGGACCTGCTGTCGTCGCAAGAGAAGGGGCGATTCATCATATGTGGTGACTCCAACCTAGTGATCAGGCAGATCACCGGAGAGATCGACTGCAAGGCTCCACGACTAAGGACGCTAAATGATCGAGTAATGAAGGCATTGAAGGACAACCACAACCACGAGCTATTGCACGTGAAACGGGACTGAAACAGAAGCGCCGACTACCTCTCGACCAAGGCCATGCAAGACCAGACCGGGGCTACGATCACCGAGAAGGCCGTTCTGGATGAATTGGTGAATATAAACAGGCTCCCAGAGGTGATCGGACCCAAGAACGCCCCAGTCCAGGTGCATGTGATGGTCGCGACTAGATCGAAAGCTCAGAAGTCTTGCCGACCGTTCCCGAAGGAAAGTTTGAACGAATATGCATTGCAACAGTTAAGGATGGAACGGATCCTCAAGGCGCAGGACGAAGAAGAATGGATTATGAGCCTGAAGACCTACCTGCGTGGTGAACTGTCCAAGTTGACGAACGATCAAGCGAAAGAGTGCATCAAGATCGCGGATAGCTACGAAGTGGATGATAATGGTTTATTGTATTACTGCCGCGATGCCGACCAAGACAGTGCAGACCGGGACCTACTGGCGAAATTAGTGATCCCCGAGTTGCTGCAGCCGGATGTCCTTCATCACTATCACGTGAGTCTAGAAGGGGGACATCATGGCATAGGCATGACCTATCACAAGATCAGGTCCCACTTCCACTGGAGAGGTCTTTTCCGCAGTGTGCAGAAATATGTGGGCTGTTGCACGGATTGCGAAACCGGAAAGGGTAGACCGGTAATCAAGGGGCGATCGCCCGGAAATATCGAAGCTACCTACCCTTTCCAGGTCATAGCGATGGAACACATATCGTCACTGCCTAGATCGACGCGCGGCAACACTGAGCTGCTGATCTGGGTAGACCTGTTCACCGGTCTAGTTATTGAGAAGCCAAGTGCATCTCGGTCTGCGGAGCAGGTCGCCCAGAGATACGAAGAATGTGTGTTCCGAAGATTCGGCGCCAGAGAGGTCATCAGGCACGATCGGGAACCCGGTTTTATGGCCGAGGTGTTCCGGTCGTTCAATAACATGCTGGGCCAGAAACAGAGTGCGACGATGGCATATCGTCCGCAAGCAAATGGATCGGCGGAACGCATGGTGCAGACCATAACGAGGGCGATCAAGATGTACGTTGCTGAACCAGACCATCGAGATTGGGACGAGTATGCAGAAAGGCTGGTGTTCGCACTCAACTCGTCGACCGATCGGGTCCGAGGAGAAACGCCTTTTTATCTGACATATGGATGGGACCCTCGGTCGACATTGGAAGCTGCTATACCTATCGGTTGCACCCGTACCCGCGATCGCGATGCTCGACGATGGCGCATTCAGGTCCAGAAACACTACCAGAATGCAAAAGAAGTCGTCAACGAAAAGCTGCGTCAGGTCACACAAGACCGGGCAGACCGGACCAATGACCAGGTCCAACCCCACGGTATAGAACCAGGGGCGAGGGTATGGCTATACCTAGACCGAGTGAAAGAGGGCTATGCGAAGAATCTGGCTCACATGTGGCACGGCCCTTTCCGTGTTGCCGAGCTTATTGGTGAGCACGCTGCCCGTCTAGTAACAACTGGTACAGATTACAATGTCTTCCCGATTGTGCATGTGTCCAAGTTGAAGCTGGTCCGAGAATTTCCGGATCGACCCAAAACTCCCTGTCTGGTAGACGAAGAAAAAAGATTTGATTTCGATGAAGCGTTACTGACGGAGGACAGTTGGGAACGACCATTAGAGGAAGACGAGTTTGAAGTGGAGAAGGTCTTGGATGTTCGGTCGACCAAGAAGACCAGGTTCGGTCGGACTCACCGAGAGTACCTGGTCCGATGGAAGGACCATGATGAATCAGCTTGGGTCGACGAGCTCGATTTGAATTGTGGGGCTCTTCTACGAGAGTTCGAACGAGAACGAGTCAGTAGTAATCGCTTCGCAGTGATGCAGACCCATGAAGACCAAGACCAAGACACGCAGTAGCATCGGTCGGTCTAGACCGATGTGAAGATGTGGAAGGTCCGGAGTTGATGTGAAATTGTGATGGACTGTGACGAATTGGAGTAGCGGAATGATGAATGTGATGACTATTTTTTGTGGTGGGAGTGTAACTGTTTACGATAACGGGTTCGGTGCAACTATGGAAAAAGTGGTGAAATTAGTTCAAGTGATTTGATGATCAGACATATGAAGAAGAAATGATGACATGTATTACGAGTTATCTGGTCGACTACCTTCGACTTCACTTGCTATCGCCCCACAGACGGCCGATGACCATCGACGGATGATTCTCTACTTGATCCTGAAACTGGTTACGCCATGGGTCCTTCCGGTCATGCTGGACCAAATCATCCTTGAGGTCCGCGACCGTCTCAGCGCAATCAAGACCGGGGTACCATGTGCCGTCGTCGGCCAGTAGTCTCGTCTTTTCAACGCGTTGCCTTGGCATGTGGAGGAGCACCGGGTACAAGAACACGTCGACGTCACACTCGCGAGCTCGCATCCCGTCCAAAATGTACTAGCACAGGGATTGCCAAGCCTCTCCCGCTCGAATTCGACGTCGCTTGCGCTTTCTCTGGAACATCGCCAGGCCCGGATCTTGTCGCACCCGGTCGGGATGAAGCACCAAGTAGTGGGACGCTTCCCAAATTGCTTGGCCGTGGATCGTGTTGAAATTCTTCACCCGGCCTAGCAAAGTGCCGATCCATGGAGTCAAGTGGAACACAAGTCCTATCTTGGAGTGTTCGAAGATTTTCCATGGTTCATCGCCGTACAGGCGGGAGATCTGCGCCGACGTAATCAGGTCCGCCCTCCATGCAGACGCGGCAGGGGTTTTCTTGGCCGGTGGAAAAATCCAGGAGTCCGGACGAGAGAAAGACCGGGTCAGAATCTGCTTGGCCAGGGTAGACCGGCGTAAACAGCCGATTTGCCCCCGACGACCACGGCCAAGTGACTTCAAACGTCCGCGGCGGAAGGGATCTGGTATCAACCGCCATGTTCTTTAATAGGGCGTACTTCTGAAGTCCGGATGTCCCGGGGAGAACCGAAGGCGCCGGCGTCGCGGATGTTGATACTGGTGCAGCGTCACTTGGCAGACCGGTCTTCTGCTCTGACCCCACTTTCGAAGCCACTTGGACGAAAATGTCACGCAAATTCGTTTGTGATTTGGACTGGATGGGGATCATGAACTCGGAATCGCCGGACCCTTCGCTGGAGTCCTCCTCAGACGAGACCCCTTTGTACTGGATGCGACTTGCAGTACGGCGCGAGGGCGCTCGACTTTCCGAGGGGTTGTAGATGTCGTCCATGTCCGAGTCGGAGTCCATGAGAAACGCCTGTGTCTTGGCCTCTTATGGGACACTGCACGCTTCCCCCCCGATTCCAGGTCCGCGCGCAGTGTTCCGCGCCCTCGAGCTACTCGGGGCGTCCGCGCGCTTCTTTGATTGTAATGTAATTTCGGGATGGTGAATTTCGGCCAATGAGCGACGTCGGTCTTGGTCCTGCTTCAAGCGGTCTTGGTCCTGCTTCAACCGGTCTTGGTCCTGTTTCAAGCGGTCTTGGTCTTGCCCCGAGGCGACTAAGGTTGCCGATGCGGACCAATCTACGCTGGAGGAAGCAGTTGAACACGGAGGTAGCAAGTTCAGCAAGCGCTGGCGGCACTGGTCTAGTGCCACCCGACGACGACCCGACACTTGCGTCCAAGCGTCGGACCTGTCTTGACAGGACCGGACCTTCCCGGTATGGTCTTGAATCGCAATTTGCAACTCGGCAATTCGTCGCGCGAGGTCGTCGCCTTGCATGCACAGTGAAGTCGCATCAAGCTGTCCGTCCAGATGCTGCCGTCGAACAAGTGCAAGTTGATCCCGGAGATGGGACCGATGAGCCTCCAGATGGGACAGCTCATGGCGCGCGCTTATCAGCTCCTCCAAAATGTGTCGAAGCTGGTCAGCGTGACCGTCAGACTGCCTATCAGCATCGACCAAGGCACCTATTGCCTGGACTATGTTGGGAGAGATGAGATCTGAAGACAAACGAGGGTCAAGAAGAGTACAAGATGAAGACCAAAGATGCGCACCTCGTGTTGCCTGGTTGGCCATCTGGGTCCTGAGCTGCGTTTTATCTGCAAGCATATCCTGCATCCGCGTGTCGGCTTCAGTCTGACACCCTTCCGATGTTCGAAGAACAGGAGAATTATGTGGGCTGCCAGACCGAGCCGACCGGACAGGTGAAGCAATATGGGGCGACTCGGCGCATAGAGTTTCTGCAAGAACGACAAGAACAAGCGTCAAAGAGAAGCATAAGAAGATCAAGTGCAGTGAAGGAAGTACCTGACGCAAGTGTCGAAGATGTTTGGTCCATGGTGAAGAAGTGCGAGTGACCAAGGTCCAGTTGGTCGAGTGATGGGTGAGTCGGACCGTTATCGTTGTGCGACACGGTCGGACTCAGTGGCGGCTGTGGTGAAGTGTACCACAAATTTGGTCACTTTTGGTCAAGGCAGTTAGTCGAATTTCGGATTGGTCTAAACAAGGGGGGCTTTTTAGCCTATCAGATTCAAGGAGTATCAAGAACGCAGGTCTTGGGTGAGTCACCTGACATTGGGTATTTTACATAATTTTGTGTGGGTACATTAGGGACCATAGGGAGGTAGTATTACTGGTTAGTTGCGGATTTTCCAAGTAAGAGTCTTTTGGTCTGGGAATAAGTGGCAAAAACCTCTTCTGGTCTTGGTCTACACCGCAGCAAGGGGTCGCCGTTATTCTATTCACGTACACTAGTCGCCTCCTCCCGCCGCGGAGTATTTGGGGGCAGAGGGTTGAATTATCCCCTCTCGCCTATTATACACGGTCTGGACGCGCCGCACGCGCACTTTGGCCACCGGAAGTCCCTCG
>JAPDHQ010004611.1:0-11204 GCA_026184515.1 Peronosclerospora sorghi | reverse complement strand
TCCATCAAAAATTGGATTCGAAGATTTGAATGATTTGAATATGGAGTCGTTCTGGAGAGGACGTAAGGAAAGGCTATCGCCTTACGTTCTCGTTGTTGATAAAGATGGCGATGTCCGATCTGGCCTGGTGGAGGACCAGATCGGGATTAATAAGTTTTTTCCTCCCCAAAAGGCTCCCACCGGAGCCGATCGGGACTATAGCAGGTCTTGATATAGTTCCGGAAAGGATCAGGACCAAGGTCCTGATCCTATGTATATGAATGAAAAAATTGATGGAAAACCAAAAGATGAAAATTAATTGGAGGCTGACTGGAACGATCCGGTCTACCTCCCTAAAGTCCCCAAAGTCCCCAAGGTGCCCAGAAAAGGGTTTGGAATGCCACCCGACGAAGACGACTTCGAAGAAAAGTCGAAGGTCGGGGATGGCTATCACGAACAAGACCTGGACAAGATGTATTATGTTTTTGAATTGAAGCGATTTGTTCGCCAAAACCAGGTCTTTCGGGTGTTGGAACTCCATATCCCCGACCGTCTTCTCGGTCCCACTACCGAGCCGATCCAGAGTGATCGACCATTACTGCTCGTAAAAAATTTGGTGGCGATGTTGGCGGAGGTTGGCATTAAAATGCAGAACCCCGCCGATATCAATAAATTGTTTGAATTCGATTCTTGGAGACTGGAGGCGTCGATGTCGGACCTCCACGACCGTTTGGTGCCACTGGTGGGGGGCGGTTCGCCGCCCAACTCCCACCACGGCAATGAAGGTCGTCGAAGCCTTCACAGAGCTTGTTGACATTGGTTCCGATGATAAATCGATCTACCAGTCTCCACCGGCTTCTAACAGCTCATCAGAGTTGGAGACCGGTGTCGAGCGGATGACCATGGGGGTGGACCATGCCCGGTCTTAACAAAAAAGGGACATGCGGCAGCAAGGGGATGCTTGCCAGTCGGGGCTCCAGCAAGCCCCACAGGCCTCAGTTCCGCAAAAGGAGGGTATCAACACGTTGCCCATGACGCCATCCAACGTCCAAGTTATGTTTGAGACGATGATGCAACGTTTCATGGAAGAACGGGTTAGACCACCTATGCGCCCACATGTCCAAGACCGGTCTACCTGTCAAGGTGTCAATGTTTGCAAAGATGTGGATATGGAATCGGTAACATCTATGGATAAGCCTATTAGAAGTGATAAACCAACCGGCAAGGGAAGGCGCAAGCCGCAACTGGCAAGACCGCGTAGACCAAGCAAGACAAGTGACTGTGATATGGAGTCGGTCGGCGGTCTTGACGACCATGGTGGGTCAGATGGTACAGGCGCAGGCAAGGTGCGCAAGGCTAACCTAGCCTCCACTACTGCCTACGACTTTGTATCTGCTGCGATTACGCGCATCCGTATGGCCGCGACGACCGACCTCAAGGACTTCACCGGAAAGGATGCTGATGAAGACCAGGCCCGGTATTGGTTCAGTCGGGTCAAGTCTGCGTTTCTGCTAGACCAGACCCCAAAAGGCGAACGTTGTTTAATCTTCCGGGATTTGTTAAAAGGACCGGCTGCGAACTGGATTCAACAGTTGGGTCGGGGCGTCCGGTCTGACTGGGACCTGTTATGTGCGGAGTTTGAAGGTCAATATTGTAACTCCGGATTTTCAAGCGCCCGTAAGTACCACCATATGCAGAAGCGGACCGACGAAACACCGATCGAGTATTTGCATCGGTTGAACGTGGCTGCACTTCGCGCCGGCATAACAATCAAAGAGAATAACCCGCCGAACGGTGCCGCCTTAGAACATGTGGGTCACTATATTAGTACCCTTGACGATCAAGAACTGGCGGACCAGCTTACTCTACTGCGTCTTAAGGATGCGGGCGAAGTTGAACAGACCCTGCGGACGTTACAACAGTCGCGTAGTATGAGAGCGAAGACCGGTGGTGGACCAGGTCGCTATCGTTCCAAGACCCAGACCGATTCGGTCAAGAGACCTTGGACCAGACCGACCCGAGCGGTCAAGGCGATCGTAGCCGAAGACAGCAAGGGATCGGAAGGGGAAAGTGGAAGTCAATCCAGCCAGGAGTCATCGGATGAAGACCAGTATCGTTACGTCTATGTTGCGGGACCTGCCCCGAAGACCAAGTCGAAGTCCGACCAGGTGGACCGGAAGGGAAGGAACGGAAGCAAGTCCGATCCAGACCGACCTCGTCAGAAGTGCTCCCATTGTGGGTCGAGCAAACATGATGGTCCAAACTGCTGGAAGAAGATTGTGTGCAAGAAGTGCGAGAGACACGGCCACCCGACGGACCACTGCCTCTTCGTATGAAAGTCATGTGGAGAGATCCACGAGGCCGGCCACTGCAAGATTGAAGAATTTTTTAACATGATGCGCAAGTGGTACGTGCCGGACAAGCACGCGGGGATGCTGCCGCCGGACGCAGAAAAGATGTTAAACTAGAACGCTCGCCAGGTTGGAATATGGTTCGAGCCGAGCGTTCTAATCTATGCATATGTCGGCAAGGAGGATAAGACCGACAATACACGTTCTATTCCAAATTGCGTCGACCGAGACCATCCGGTCTACAGTCTGAAGACCGATGAGTACTCCTAGACTAAGGTGATTATGCAGTTGGACTTGCTGCCTGGAGATCCCGCGGATACTGGAAGTATCAAGCGCCTGATAAATGGTTCAAGCAGGCGAAAGCCTGTGGCAAGATTAATAACCAGAAGGCGACGATTTTGTTCGACTCTGGAGCTGAAGTATCGATAATCGACTCCGCCTTTGCTCGTAAGGTCGGATGTAGTATAGACGATACCCAGAGACAAGAATGCGTCGGGATCGGTGAAAACTCTTATATGACCGAAGGAAGAACGCGTGTGAAAATTACTTTGTCGGGATCGCTGGTCTACTTTTTCAGCGCTTGGGTTGGCAAGTTGGCTGGTCAAGACGCTTTACTAGGAATGGATTTCATGGTCCCAGCTGGTATTCGCCTAGACCTGTCACATGGAGTGCTTACGCTTCCGGATGAGGTACAGGTCCAGTTGGCTGGTCGAAACCTCTGTATGGTTCGTATACCGATCTGGTCCGGTGGGACCAAGACCTCACTATCCCAGTTGGTCGGTCTGACGATACCCCGGTTGAGAAAGGTTTTCGTTCGAGGAAGTTGTGGTTGACCAGGGGCGATCGGTGGGTCTCGACCTTCGTAAAGAGTGCTGGTCGACGTGATTTTGTCCGTGTTACCAATATCGGTGACAAGCCGCTGACACTGGACAATAACACTATTGTCGGCATGTGGTTAGCAGAAGGGAAGGTACCAAGGAAGATGGGGTTCGTCTCGATTGGGTCGAGGCGGTATGTCGAGTGGCAAAACCTGGCGTACCAATCGACCACCGATCTTATCAGCGATGATGGGTAGGTGGAAGAGGATACCTCACCTTTAGTGGAAAGACCAAGTTATGTCACCCCGAAAAAGATGTTGGTCCGAAGAAAGGCGCCGCAGTCACCAGGAACGGTGGACCATCAAGTAGACGAGCCGAGGCTTGTCAACGTGGTGTCAGCGCAAGACCAGGCGACAGCGGAGCAAGAAACGGAAGAAGGGGAACATGAAGTTGTTAGGTCGGACCACTGACGGTATTCCTAATCAGACCGATACCAGTGAAGTACAGCCCGTCGATCAAGACCAGGGGCGTTCAGCCGGTCCAGATGGTCTAGATGATATCACCCCAGAAGATGAACAAGTCTGTATACATGAAGGCGGGGAACAGTACGTTCAGGAGCTGGAAACCCAAATGGCAATCCTCCCTGAAGTGTCTGCCGACTCGCCAGAAGTTACAATGGATGATTTACAAGTGGGTGATCAAGACCTTAACAGTCCAGACCAGATCGAGAAGTTGAAGAATATTATATGGAAGAAAAGACATCTGCTGATCGGAAAGGGCAATGACTTACCACCTGCAGCCCGTGGTGCGATTTGCGATATTGACGTTGGATATGCAAAGCCGATTTCCCAGCGGTGTCGACGCGTGGCGCCACAGTACCGTGAAAAGCTTTCTGATCTCATTAAAGGACTGTTGGGCACCAAGATTATTAGACCGTCGACCTCGCCATGGGCCTCGCCGATCGTAATTGTTATCAAGAAGAACGGCGTCGACATTAGGTTGTGCATCGACTATCGGCTGGTAAATCGGTTGACTAAACTCATGGTTTACCCGATGCCGCTGATTAATGATCTGTTGGAAGACCTCGACAAGACCTTGTGGTATTGTTCGCTGGACATGGCAAGTGGATTTTGGGTGGTCTCGATGACTGATCGAGCCCGTGAGATTTCCGCATTTGTGACACCGTTTGGTCTTTTCGAGTGGAATCGTATGCCGTTCGGTCTGAAGAACGCTTCCCAGATCTATCAAAGGTTGATAGACAACGCACTGTACGGACACTTCAAAATCAAGACCGATCGGGACCCTGCCGAAAGTTATGATGTGTTTACAGAGGGTGAACCCGATCGGAAAGAAGACCGTCCGTTCTAGGGAGGCGGTCGTACATCGACGACATTCTGATACCTGCCTCGTCATGGAACGATCTGTGCGAAAAGGTTGAACGATTGTTGGAGACATGCGACCGCTGGAACCTATCTATCAGCGCCGTGAAAAGTTTTTGGGGTATGTCCAAGGTCGCCTATTTAGGCCATATGGTCTCGAACAATGGTCTAGAGGCTAATCCTAAGGACCTGGATTCGTTAAGAAACCTCCCGTTTCCCAAGTCTCTGAAGGCAATGCAGTCCTTCCTAGGAAGTTTAAACTACTACAGCCGCTTCATCGAAGATTTTGCTATCTACGCGGCTGTGTTGTATGAGCTCCGGGAAGTGGACTACCGTATGTTGCGCGAAGAGGACCGGGAAACTTTACATGGGGGCGCCGACTCTGGTCTTGCTGCAGATTGTCCGCAAGTGGAGGCCGAAGACCATATGAAGCGTGCAAAGTTTGCTTTTGGTATGTTGAAGGTGAAGATGGCGACGGCACCGATTTTGAGGCATTTCGATCCCGAAAAGGTCCCGACCATTATTGTATATGCTAGTCAGTGGGCCATTTCGGCCACTCTAGTAAAAGATCATGATGGTGTGTACCACCCGGTCACGTTCACGAGCAGAGCGCTGAAGCCAAATGAAGTGAACTTTGGAATTGTCGAGAAAGAAGTTCTGGCGTTGCTACGAATTCTGGATGTGTGTTACAACCTGCTGGTCGGCCAACCTATAAAAGTCCTGTCAAGGCGGTCTACTTTGGCCTGGCTATTATCAGCCAATGGGATGGACGGACGTCTAGGCAGATGGTCGGCGGTCTTGTCGCAGTGGACCCTCGAGGTCGTTAAGTGCACCAGGGGCAAGGAAGAGATATTGGGCACATTAGCTGCCAGTATCACCCCTCGGTCTGAAGTGGACGAGGCATTGATATCGATTGCCCCGAGAAAGCAACCTCGGCAGTCAGTTTCGAGACCGCCACCGACCGTCGACCATGATGAAGAGCTCTTGGTCTTAAGTTTTGACGGATCGGCAAGCGTGAAGAAGAAGGTCGGCGCCTATAGTGCTATAGTGTGGAAGTTGCCACAATGGTCTATAGTTGCAGCCGCTGCTGATTTCACGCCGGATATTACGGTTAACGAGGCGGAGTACCGAGGTCTACTTCTATGTCTGGACCTGCTGTCGTCGCAAGAGAAGGGGCGAGTCATCATATGTGGTGACTCGAACCTAGTGATCAGGCAGTTCACCGGAGAGATCGACTGCAAGGCCTCACGACTAAGGACGCTAAATGATCGGGTAATGAAGGCATTGAAAGACCGTCCCAACCACGAGCTTTTGCACGTGAAACGGGACTGGAACAGAAGTTCCGACTACCTCGCGACCAAGGCCATGTAAGACCAGACCGGGGCTACGATCACCGAGGAGGCCGTTCTTGATGAATTGATGAATATAAACAGGCTCCCCGAGGTGATCGGACCCAAGAACGCTCCGGACCAGGTGCATGTGATGGTCGCGACTAGACCGAAAGCTCGGAAGTCCCACCAACCGTTCCCGAAGGAACGGTTGAGTGAATCTGTTGTGCAACGACTAAGGGCAGAACGTATCCTCAAGGCGAAGGACGAAGAAGAATGGATTGTGAATTTGAAGACCTACCTGCGCGGTGAATTGTCTAAGTTAACGGATGGTCAAGCGAAAGAATGTACCAAGATTGCAGACAGTTACGAAGTGGATGAGGATGGTTTACTATATTACTGCCGCGATGCCGACCAAGACAGTGCAGACCGGGACCGATTGGCGAAATGGTGATACCTGAGTTGCTGCAGCCGGATGTCCTCCATCACTACCATGTGAGTCTAGAAGGGGGACATCAGGGCATAGGCAGAACGTATCACAAGATTAGGTCCCACTTTCACTGGAGAGGTCTTTTCCGAAGTGTACAGAAATATGTGGGTTGTTGTACGGATTGCGAGACCGGAAAGGGTAGACCGGTAATCAAGGGGCGATCGCCCGGAAATATCGAAGCTACCTACCCTTTCCAGGTCATAGCGATGGACCATATACCGTCGCTGCCTAAATCGACATATGGCAATACTGAGTTGTTGATCTGGGTAGACCTGTTCACCGGTCTAGTTATTGCGAAGGCAAGTGCGTCCCGGTCTGCCGAGCAGATCGCCAAAAGTTACGAAGAATGCGTGTTCCGAAGGTTCGGCGCCAGCGAGGTCATCAGACACGACCGAGAACCCGGTTTCATGGCCGAGGTGTTCCGGTCGTTTAACAATATGCTGGGCCAGAAACAGAGCGCGACGATGGCATATCGTCCGCAAGCGAATGGATCGGCAGAACGTATGGTACAAACTATTACAAGAGCAATCAAGATGTACGTTGCCGATCCAGACCAGCGCGATTGGGACGAATACGCAGAAAGGCTGGTGTTTGCACTCAACTCGTCGACCGATCGGGTCCGAGGAGAAACGCCTTTTTATCTTGCGTATGGATGGGACCCCCGGTCCACTCTTGAAGCCGCGATACCTATTGGCTGCACTCGGACCCGCGATCGTGATGCTCGACGTTGGCGCATGCAGGTCCAGATTACCAGCATGCAAGAGAAATTGTCAACGAAAAGTTACGTCAAGCTACACAAGACCGGGCAGACCGGAACAACGACCAGGTCCAACCCCACGGTATAGAACCAGGGGCGAGGGTATGGTTGTACCTAGAACGAGTGAAGGAGGGATATGCGAAGAAGCTGGCTCACATGTGGCACGGTCCTTTCCGTGTTGCCGATATGATTGGTGAACACGCTGCCCGTATAGTAACAACCGGCACGGATTTTTTTTACAAGGTCTTCCCGATCGTACATGTGTCCAAGTTAAAACTGGTCCGAGAATTTCCTGATCGTCCCAAAATGCCCTGTCTAGTAGACGAGGCAGAACGGTTTGATTTCGATGAAGCATTACTGCCGGAGGACAGTTGGGAACGACCGCTGGAGAAGGACGAATTTGAAGTGGAAAAGGTCTTAGATGTCCGATCGGTCAAAAAGATACGGTTCGGCCGGATCCACCGAGAATATCTGGTCCGATGGAAGGACCATGATGAAACAACTTGGATCGATGAGTCCGACCTGAACTGTGGAGCACTACTACGAGAATTCGAACTGGACCGAGTCAGTCGGAACCGTTTCGCAGTGATGCAGACCCATGAAGACCAAGACCAAGACATGCAGTAGCATCGGTCTTCCCGACCGGTGTGAAGAGGTGGAAGGTCTTGTGTCTTGTGTATTGTGTATTGTGAATATGTGACGAATTGGAATAGTGGAGTGACGAACGTGGATTGTTTTTTCGCGATGTAAGTGGAACGGTTGGTGATAACGTGTCTAGTGCAACTCTGGAGAAAGTGGTGGAATTAGCTCAAGTGATTTGATGACCGAACATGTGAAAAAGAACGATGATATATATTAAGTGTTATCTGGTCGACTACTTACGACCTCACTCGCCATCACCCCACAGACGGCCGACGGTCAACGACGGATGCTTTTCAACTTGGTCCTGGTACTGGTTACGCCAAGGTTCTTGTTGGTCTAGTTGGACCAAAGCATCCTTGAGGTCCAAGACCGGTGTAATGCACCCAAGACCGGGGTACCATGTGCCACCGTCAGCCAGCAGCCGGGTCCTCTCGACGCGACGCCGCGGCATATGAAGTACAACTGGATATAAGAACACATCGACGTCGCACTCGTGGGCCAGCATCCCGTCCAAAACATATTGGCACAGGGACTGCCAGGCCTCACCCGCTCTGATCCGACGCCGCTTGCGCTTGTTCTGGATGGTCGCCAAGCCAGGGTCTTGCCGAACTCGTTCAGGGGGAAGCACCAGATAGTGGGATGCCTCCCAGATGGCTTGAGCGTGAGTCTTGTTAAAATATTTCACCCGACTCATGAAAGCATTGGCCCACGGAGTCGAGTGGAAGATGAACCCCAGCTTGGGATGCTCGAAAATCTTCCACGGCTCGTCAGCGTACAAGCAGGAGATCTGTGCCGACGTGATCAAGTCCGGCCGCCATTCCGACGCGGCAGGAACTTTCTTCGCCGGCTGGAAAAGCCAATGGTCTGGACGAGAGAAAGACCGGGCCAGGAGCTGCTTGGTCAGGGTGGACCGGCGTAAACAACCGATCTGCCCTGGCGACCACGGCAAAGTATCCTCACGCGTTCGTGGCGGAAGGGAAGAACTGTCGATTGACATGTTGGCCAACAAAGCATCTTTGTAGAGCTTGGACGTCCCAGGCAAGACCGTAGGTGTTGACTTTGTCGACGCATGAGGTGGTGGAACGCCACCATGCGGACCGGTCTTCTTGGTCTGCTCCGAAGTCGATGCAACTTGAACAAAACTTTCATGTGGACTTGTTCGCAACTTGGTTGGGATGGGGACAGCAAACTCCGAATCACCGGAGTCTTCGCCGGAGTCATCCCAGGACGAGACCTCTGAATACTTGGCACGGTCAGCACCGGCGGTCGAGGGCGCTTGATTTTTGGCGACGTTACTGTCGTCATCATCGTCCGAGCTTGGGCCCATGAGAAGCGCCTGCGTCTTGGCTCGCTTATGGGGCACCGCACGCTTCCCTTCGAGTTCAGGGTCGCGCGCTATGCCCCGCGCCCTCGAGCTACCCGGCGCGTCCGCGCGCCTCTTTGATTTTTGTGGAATTTCGGGCTGGAGAATTTCGGCCAATGAACGGCCTTGGTCTTGGTCCCGGTGTAGGTCCACCAAGGCGGCCGACGCAGACCGGTCTACGCTGGAGGCATCAACCGGATGCCGACGAGGACGCAACAGGTCAACCAAGCGCTGATGACATTCTTTCAATATCGCCCGACGACCGTTCGCTGCCTGCGTTCAATCGTTCGACTTGCGTTCACAAGACTGGACCTCCTCGGTCTGTTCTTGAATCGAAATTCGGATCTCGGTGAGACGCCTCTCGAGATCGCCGCTCTGAACACTCAACGTGGTCTGATCCAGCAGGCCTTCCGCTTGTGCTGTTGGACCAGCACAAGCTGCTCCCGGAGATGAAGCTGATGAGCTTCCAAGCGGGTCAGCTTGTTGCGCGCGGTTATGAGCCCAGTCAAAACCTGACGCAGCTGGAGGTCATGCGTGTTCGACTGCCGATCGGCGGCAAGCAGGGCATTGATCGCCTTGCTGATGGCAGGAGGTATACGGGCTGGAGGTATACGGGATGAAGACAAACGAAGGTTAGAACAGGTCCAAGGTGAAGACCGGACATGCATGCTTACGTTGTGTCGCCTGTTGAGCAATCTGCTCCTGGAGACGTGAGATCTCTTCAAGTGCGTCTTGCAACTGCGCGACGGTCCCGGTCTGATGCCCTGCCGATGTCTGAGGTGCAGTAGAACGATGGTAGCTGCCAGACCGGACCTACCGGACGGGCGAAGTGACATGCGATGACGTGGTATGCGAGGTGCCTACAAGAACGGTCGTTAAGGAAATGCAAGAAGGTCAAGTCCAGCAGTGCAAGTACCTGGAACGGATGAAGAGGATGGTTGCTCCATGTAGGAAAAGTTTGAATGACCAAGGTTTAACTGAATTTGATGGACGAGGTCAGACCGTTGTCGTTGTGCAACACGGTCTGACTCGGGGGCGGCTGTGGAGAAGCGTGCCCAAAATTTGGCACACTTCTGGTCAAGTTTCGTCAAGGCATTTGGTCTAATTTCGGATTGGCTTAAACAAGGGGGATTTTCAGCCTATCAGACTCAAGAAGTGTCAAGAACGCAAGTTTTGGTGCGTCACCCGACTTTGGGTATTTTACATATTTTTGTGTGGGTACATTTAGGGACTATAGGGTATTATTTTAGTTTAGTTGTGGTTTTGCCTAATAAAGTAGAAGTCTTTTGGTTACAGGATTTTTCTAAGTAGAAATCCTTTGGTCTGGGTTCACACCACAGCTAGGGGTCGCCGTTCTTCCCTTTTCGTACGCTAGTCGCCTCCGCCCGCCGCGGAGTGTTTGGGGGCAGAGGGTCGAATTATCCCCTCTCGCCCATTATACCCGGTCTGGAAGCGCCGCACGCGCACTTTGGCCCACCGGAAGTCCCTCGACGGGAGTACGATTTGGCGATCTCAATACCTCAACTCAAGTACGTTTGTAACGTGCTATTCACTGGATTGGTCTTGGCGTGGATATATCGTTTGTGGAGTTTCACGAGCATATTGGGTCTTTACGCGGACATATTGGCTTGTTTGAATATTGGTTGGAGACTAGACCGGTTTTGGTCTTATTTCGTATTGGTCAGGGGCTAGACCGGAACGGTCGGTCTACCCTCTATTATTTCGTATTGGTCAGGTCTTGATCGTTTTGGACGATCGACCTATTGGAAGTTATCTCTTGGAAGTGTTTTTGGTCTGTTTGTGTCTGGGGTGAATAGTTCCGCCCCAGAGATACCTACCCAGATCGGTCCTCTATATTCAAGACCACTTCGATCCAATCTGCGATCCCGATCCACCGAGTGTGTAACTAGCCCATTCCATCGGGTACACAAGGTGAGATGGACACTAAACAATCGGACCAAGTGGGTTCTGATGACGACCGGTCGTCTGCTTGCAGCGGAACGATCGAACCAGATCTCGAGTGGTGGTCCGCGGAGTACCCCCTCCGAAAGTTGGAAGGCTGGGCGCGATGGTGGTAGTCAGGTTATCGATGCTAAT
>JAPDHQ010004608.1:0-13541 GCA_026184515.1 Peronosclerospora sorghi | reverse complement strand
ACGTGGATGGCTGACACACCACCACACCAAGGACCCATGCCCTGATTGGTTAAAATAACGAAAGGTTCGAAACCTTTCAACCCGGCCAATACTGGCCTCAACCGTGGTGTACTCATGTACACCAACACTCAGTGTTACCCGAATGTAACCCCGTTACATCCTCCCCCATCAAGACTATTGCTTACGCAATAAACAAAATTATGTTGGAGAACTCCAACGCCATACCTCTGGCTGTCCATTGTACACCCTCAGCGGTGCTATGGACGCAAACTATTCCGACGGCTCGGAAGTGGACGCCCTTGGGGAGCTCTCCCCAACGGCTGGCCATGTTGATAGCGCCGAACGGCGCTATCAGTCATCCAACCCATTCCCAACACGTGGGGAAAACGCACTAACTCGTGCGCCACCGTTACCCGCTAGGGGTGATACCTCCAGGTTGCCACAGGCAACCACCACCAATGAACCGTCCTTGGTTCAACAGGCCCGACGTGCCGGACGGGCACGTAAGGGACCTCTCCACCCTCAAAACAGGGCTAAGAACGCGGTCAAGAGGGGCTTTGCCTCTTATACCCTTAGACCAGCGGCTATACTGCCGCGCGAAATTGCGCATCGGAACCAACTCCGCTCCCTACTACTAACGCCCAAACATTATTCCGTTAAGGCCTACCGGACGCGCCTCGGGAAACAGGCACGCGGTGCCCTCGTCGATGTTCTCCGCGAGATTCCCCTTGTTCTCCTGAGGGACGAAAGCGTCGAAGACGCAGAACAGGCGTTCCGCTCCTGGACGGAAAGAGAGAAACACCTCCCCAGTTTCGATGCGCTGTACAACAGCTTTTCCGAACACGACGTTCGGGTAGAGAGAGCGCTACGCTTGGTCTATGCTCAGGCCAAAGCGCAAGGGCAATTGCCTGCCTCCTATTATACGCGCTCTGCTCTCGATGTGGTACCGGAGAGCAATGCAATCACAGCATCTGCTTCCGGCGAACTCCCAGCTATTGGGAGTGAAGGGGCTTCTTCAGCCTCTTTGGTCGTTGACTCTCAGTGGTATTCTCCCGCTCGAAAGCGTCAACGACGTCACGGCAATACTGCCGCAGGGGAGTCTCGTACTCGCACGAGTTCTGGAATGTAGATACCCTTTCCACTTCACCAGGTACTGGGTCTCACCCCGGTGATGGCGTCGTGCCATCAGGCGTTCCACATGATAATGTGCCGTACCCTCCGTATCGAGCACTGGAGGAGGGGGTCGCGCTATTGCGGCGTGACTTCCACGAGCGCTGTGATCGGCACAGCCTTCGCATCCAAGATGCTCAGCAGGAACTCCGCAACGAGGGGAGTGCGAATGAACGCCTCGAGGAGCGGCTTGACTCTCTCGAGACTCTCGTTGCGGAGCTTCAGGGTCATATATCAACCCTGTCGGAGATGTTCGACCTGTTGCGTCTTTCGGCTATCCGGTTTCTCACCCTCCTCCGAGAGGGGACCCGCCTCCGGGTTCTGGTATGGCTTAAGCATACCCACATAAGAGATTGGATGCGTACGCATCGCCTTCGGTATGTCTAAGGTGTACGACAAGCCCTTTCGGGCTAACACCTTAAAGGGACCCACAAACCTGGGGCGCAGTTTATTTCGCAACACATTTGAAACTGCATGTGTAGGAATATTTTTAGCGTTTTATAAAACACTTTCTCCTACTTTGTATACCTTTTTATTACGCCGCCCCTTTCGGTCAGCTTTCTCCTTCTGCTTGTCTTGGCTTTCCGCCATGGCATCGCAGACGTGTCGTAAGACACTAAGGCGCGTCGATAAAAACTTATCGATGTGCTTTCGCACAGATACAGGGAAGACATCAGGGAATCCTCCCCCCTCAAGACCTGGGACACACACACGTGGCGTCAACGGAACCCTCGGATTCACTAATGCGTTCACGTAAAACGGGGTAAACCCCGTAGATTCATGGACCGAATTGTTTATAGCAAATTCGGCCATAGGAAGCATCTCACTCCAACCCTTTGGAGAATCCGGACATAAAATCCGTAGAATATTCTCAACAACGCGATTAACGCGTTCCGTTTGACCGTCTGTCTGCGGATTATCCGCAGTGGACATGAGGAGCTTGGTGCCCAGCAAATTAAATAACGCTCCCAAAAACTGTCCCGTAAAACGGGGGTCCCGATCCGAAACAACGGAATCGGGTAGACCATGCGGTCGAAAGACACGGTCTAGGAACACTTTTGCTGTTCCTTGTCCATCTATGGACTCTGGCACCGCCTCCAGGTGAACCATCTTGCTCAAACGGTCTTCAAAGACCAATATGCCGGTATTACCGGCCTTATCCTTCGGAAAACCGAAGATAGAATCCATACTGATGGATATCCAACATTCCGTAGGAACGGGTAAGCTCGACAAAGGCGCCGCTAAATTTGCAGAGAGTTTGACCCTCTGACACGTCTCACAGGTGCGAATATACGCACCGACCCACTTATACATCTTGGGCCACCAATAAAAAGCAATTAAAGCTCTGTAGGTCTTATCCCGACCTAATGACCCCCGGTAGGGGCGTCATGTGCCTCAAATAGGACTCTGTACTTTAGTTCCTCATCATGAGGAACAACCACCCGCGGAGTGTCCTCCGCGATCGTGCTATAATATAGCAAACCGTCACAGTACCTTTAACGGTGTAACCGAGCTCTAGCTCGACTTGATAGGGTAGGCTCAGACGAGCCAAGTCCCTTTCCACCCAACGTGCTGATAAGCGCCGTACACTTTGGGTCTTTCTCATACGCCTGGCGTATGAGATCCACCACAGACGAGGTGACGAATGTCACGTGAGCGAGCCCGTAATCGGGACGACCGCGATAACGCGTCTGCAAGCACGTTCTGTTTACCAGGTTTGTTCTTTACCTCAAAGTTGTACTCCGCAAAGAAGGAGATCCAACGGGCCATCCGTTGCGAGAGATGAGGCGACTTTGTCGCTGTCCGTAAGGACGCGTGGTCAGTATAAACCACGAACGGCTTGGAGCCGAGTAGGTGGACCCTAAATTTGACAAGGTCATACTTCATTGCAAGTATCTCCTTGTCATGAACGGGATAATTCCGTTCCGCAGCTTTAAGCTGCGTCGACTCAAACGCAATTACGCGTTCCCTTCCCGCATCATCTGCTTGTAACAAAGCACTTCCGTTTGCGAAATCGGAGGCGTCGCAGACGACACTAAATGGTTTCCCAGAGTCTGGGAGAGCAAGTACGGGAGCTTTTAACAATCTCCCCTTAACCGCTTCAAAAGCGTTTTGGTGTTTGGTTTTCCAACACCAGTCAACATCCTTCTTAAGAAGGTCCGTCAATGGATTCGCCATTTCAGCGTAGTTCTCGCTGTATTTGTGGAGATAATTGGCTAATCCAAGCCACTTCCGTAAATCTCTAAGATTTACAGGCGAAGGCCTCTCCACAATGGATTTCACCTTCGCGGGATCCGCACACACTCCATCCTTACCGATGAAGCATCCGAGGAAAGGAATTTCCTCAGCACCAAAGATACATTTGGATGCGTTCGCATATAACTTATGCTCTCGCATACATTCGAGCACAGCTCGAAGGTGTATCAGATGCGTCTGAACATCAGACGAGTCGCCTTCCGCACGACTATGAACGAATATATCGTCGAAGTACGTCTGAGAGTACTTTCTATGAGGGCGGAAGAGTTGAGTCACCAAGCGATTAAAAGTCGCTGGCGCATTCGAAAGACCCTGTGGCATAACAAGCCACTCCCACAGCGTGCCGCTAGGCGTGATGACCGCTGTAAGCGGAATATCTGACGCTCGCATGAGCACCTGATAGTACCCGTCCACCAGATCTAAGGAGCTGTAAACAATACAGCCTGCCATATTATTCTGGAGGACATCCTTCCGAGGAATCGGACTTTGCATTGGTACAGTAGCTGCATTCAGCTTATTGTACGCATGCACAATGCTCCACTTTCCGTTCGGTTTACGAACACAAAAAGTGGGAGATGAATGGAGAGACTTGCTCTCCCGTACCATCCCTGCCTCTTCTTTCCCCTTGAAGAATGCGTCGATGACGTCGCATTGTTCCTTGGGGAGAGGCCACTGCCTAGTGACGCAGTATTTGTTTCCAGGAACCAAATCGATCGCATGTCGAACTCCCCGATCCGGTGGTAACCCCATCGGCGGGTCGTCACTAATGACATCTCCAAATTCCTTTAGTAAGGAATGGTAAGGGTCCTCAGGATCCGCGAGGATCTTGAGGCCGCTTCGGGCATTCATTGCCTGTTTGGTTTTCACCAAAACTGACTAGTCCATCGTGGATGAGGAGTTCAACTCCTCTTCCGGACGCAACACGACGACCTCGTCGATTTCATCTGCTTTCAAAGCGGTCTCAAACTCGTTGAAGGACATCTCCTCCAACGACAACAGTTCGCCTACCCCAGGTAACCTTTCCAGGCTTATGCCCTCTGTGAAAACACCTGTCACACTATTCAGCCTCCTGTAGGACTGCTGACTACTTCCCTCGGGACTCATCCCGAGACCCAGATGAGGGGAGTCAATTGCCTCATCTACTGGAAGCGCCACGCGCCTATCCACAGAGGTCTCTACCTCTACCACCGGTGACTCGCCGGTCTCGCCTATACCGGCGTAATCGGAATCATTTCCGACGTGCGAAAGAGACGAACTTCGGGTCTCTTCGCTTGGAAGCGCCTCGCGCTTAACCACATGGGTCTATACCCCTACCACAGGAGTCGCAACTTGTTCGCCGGACACGGCGTGGTAGGAATCAATTCCGACCTGTAGAAGAGACGAACTTCGGGTCTCTTCTCCAAGCGCCTCGCGCTTACCCTCAGAGGATTCCACCTCTATCACTGGCGACTCACCAGTCTCGCCTACATCGGCGCGGGGATTAACCGCCGAATCCCCCTCGTTAAGGAACTCTTCCTTAACGCCGTTGGGAATGATCATTTCAGACATCCCAATCTCTGACATCTCACGCCAGAATCGCTTTTGCGATCGAGCAAAGGTGGGTTCATGACTCGCCAATTCTTCACCCGACCGCGGGTGCGTTGAGCCAATGCACTTAGACTTCCAGTCTATCCATGGCTCGTGGCGTTCCAGCCACTTCATGCCCAGAATGAGGTCATACCTCGAGTCCAAATCCAGGACTAGGCAACGTTCTAAGCTATCGAAGTCTGCAAACTTCAGCTTAAGGTCAATCGAGACCTTGGGTACAGTAACCTGTACGCCCGTCGCAATACGGAACGTGAAAACGTCACGAGAACGTGCCTCTAGGGCCTCGGCATACAGCCGACTCTTCTCCACAGAAGACCGTCTGACATAATTGTCAGACGCTCCAGAGGCTATCAAGACTCTCCAAGGCTTATCAAATCCTTTCACGTCCGCAAGGACTACCAACAAACCTGGCTGGTACACCAACTCGGTGCTAGAAAACACCGCTTCCCTCGGGGCTTTGTGCTGTCGTCCCCTACCCTGGGGCTTAACAGCACTGAGGGGTCCCCCAGTAGGGCGCCCGCACCTACTGAGAGCCGTCGTTTCCCGACGGCTTGGACAAGGGCTTTTTCCCCATCCTTGGTCCCTTGTAGCGAGTCTCTCGCTGGTGATTTTTCGGACATCTGTTCTTCAGATGATCCATGCCCCCACACAGGAAGCATCTCAGCGGCCCACGCCGCTGCAACATAGCCAAGAGCTCTGTCTCGAAGCTCTGTGAAAAAGAGTCCGAATGACTCTTAGCGGGAGGTTTCTCCTCCGCTTCGACCTGACTCAGGTCCATGGGCTCGGGACCCACCTTAGAGGAACGGAAGTTCCTCTCGGTGTTGAACGCCATCTTGAATGCCTCTTCCAGGGATTCGGGTCGGCATCGGAACAATTCCGAACGTGCTGGCCCTTCTCTCAGGCCTCCCATGAAGACGGGGATGGACACATCGTCCGAATACGCTTTCGCGTACATCCCTGCCAACAGGGTCTTCAGCTCCTGGATATAAACCTCCAGGTCCTTAGTACCTTGATGGCACCTCAGGAACGCCAGTTGATTCTGGAAAACCAGATCAGGCGTTGCGTACATGTCCATAAGCTTCTGCTTAAGTACCTTCCATGTTGGAAACACGTCCTCGACTGATTCCGAGCATGTAAACGCCCATGTACGGGCTTTGCCCGTAAGATGGGTCATGCAAGTCCCACTTGCAAGTGATCAGCGGTCATGTTCGCTGTGGCGAAGGCCGTTTTGACCTCTCGCAGCCAAACATAAAGGTTGTCACCCTTCTCTCCGGTGAACTCCTTTATCTTAAACGATAATGGAAGGCGCACCCCCGTGGAATGACCTCCACCACACTCGCCTCATAAGCGATGAGGGCATTCACCCTTGCCTTTACGGCTTCAAGGCCCTGCTCCACTAGGAGCTTCATACCTTCTTCCCCCGTTAAGGGAAACAGCCTTTTAAAGGCTTCCTGTTGGACGAGGGTCAAACTATCCCAATCGTCCTGATTCATCCTTTGCAGAGGATGTCTAGTCTACCAACACAGGTGTTGGATTGACTACAAGTGCTACCACATGTAGCCGGTGCGTATACGCACGGTGCGGCTAGCGCACAGAGGAAGACTTTCCTTAAAGCGGTGTTCGCCGCTACTTAGCCGATACGCCCTTATTAAGGGCTTAGTAGGAGAGAGCTCTCCTACTCGGGGCCAAGATTCCCGGGTTAGTTTACTCTATCCTTTACTAGTGCCTTAACGGCAAGGCTCCCTTACAAAGGGTGTAGCTAAGGGTAGGGCTCCCCTTACGCTACGGCACTCACTACACGCACGACCGGTCGAGGTCGTGCGTCTGTACTAAAGAGTGAAAAGTAAACTAAATATATTTAATATGTAATTATTCAAACTAATATAAACTATATGTAACACTAAGTAGAATATTCCTAATTCGTACCTAGCTAAAATGTAGTGTACACACCTGTGTACTGACACGTGGATGGCTGACACACCACCACACCAAGGACCCATGCCCTGATTGGTTAAAATAACGAAAGGTTCGAAACCTTTCAACCCGGCCAATACTGGCCTCAACCGTGGTGTACTCATGTACACCAACACTCAGTGTTACCCGAATGTAACCCCGTTACATCCTCCCCCATCAAGACTATTGCTTACGCAATAAACAAAATTATGTTGGAGAACTCCAACGCCATACCTCTGGCTGTCCATTGTACACCCTCAGCGGTGCTATGGACGCAAACTATTCCGACGGCTCGGAAGTGGACGCCCTTGGGGAGCTCTCCCCAACGGCTGGCCATGTTGATAGCGCCGAACGGCGCTATCAGTCATCCAACCCATTCCCAACACGTGGGGAAAACGCACTAACTCGTGCGCCACCGTTACCCGCTAGGGGTGATACCTCCAGGTTGCCACAGGCAACCACCACCAATGAACCGTCCTTGGTTCAACAGGCCCGACGTGCCGGACGGGCACGTAAGGGACCTCTCCACCCTCAAAACAGGGCTAAGAACGCGGTCAAGAGGGGCTTTGCCTCTTATACCCTTAGACCAGCGGCTATACTGCCGCGCGAAATTGCGCATCGGAACCAACTCCGCTCCCTACTACTAACGCCCAAACATTATTCCGTTAAGGCCTACCGGACGCGCCTCGGGAAACAGGCACGCGGTGCCCTCGTCGATGTTCTCCGCGAGATTCCCCTTGTTCTCCTGAGGGACGAAAGCGTCGAAGACGCAGAACAGGCGTTCCGCTCCTGGACGGAAAGAGAGAAACACCTCCCCAGTTTCGATGCGCTGTACAACAGCTTTTCCGAACACGACGTTCGGGTAGAGAGAGCGCTACGCTTGGTCTATGCTCAGGCCAAAGCGCAAGGGCAATTGCCTGCCTCCTATTATACGCGCTCTGCTCTCGATGTGGTACCGGAGAGCAATGCAATCACAGCATCTGCTTCCGGCGAACTCCCAGCTATTGGGAGTGAAGGGGCTTCTTCAGCCTCTTTGGTCGTTGACTCTCAGTGGTATTCTCCCGCTCGAAAGCGTCAACGACGTCACGGCAATACTGCCGCAGGGGAGTCTCGTACTCGCACGAGTTCTGGAATGTAGATACCCTTTCCACTTCACCAGGTACTGGGTCTCACCCCGGTGATGGCGTCGTGCCATCAGGCGTTCCACATGATAATGTGCCGTACCCTCCGTATCGAGCACTGGAGGAGGGGGTCGCGCTATTGCGGCGTGACTTCCACGAGCGCTGTGATCGGCACAGCCTTCGCATCCAAGATGCTCAGCAGGAACTCCGCAACGAGGGGAGTGCGAATGAACGCCTCGAGGAGCGGCTTGACTCTCTCGAGACTCTCGTTGCGGAGCTTCAGGGTCATATATCAACCCTGTCGGAGATGTTCGACCTGTTGCGTCTTTCGGCTATCCGGTTTCTCACCCTCCTCCGAGAGGGGACCCGCCTCCGGGTTCTGGTATGGCTTAAGCATACCCACATAAGAGATTGGATGCGTACGCATCGCCTTCGGTATGTCTAAGGTGTACGACAAGCCCTTTCGGGCTAACACCTTAAAGGGACCCACAAACCTGGGGCGCAGTTTATTTCGCAACACATTTGAAACTGCATGTGTAGGAATATTTTTAGCGTTTTATAAAACACTTTCTCCTACTTTGTATACCTTTTTATTACGCCGCCCCTTTCGGTCAGCTTTCTCCTTCTGCTTGTCTTGGCTTTCCGCCATGGCATCGCAGACGTGTCGTAAGACACTAAGGCGCGTCGATAAAAACTTATCGATGTGCTTTCGCACAGATACAGGGAAGACATCAGGGAATCCTCCCCCCTCAAGACCTGGGACACACACACGTGGCGTCAACGGAACCCTCGGATTCACTAATGCGTTCACGTAAAACGGGGTAAACCCCGTAGATTCATGGACCGAATTGTTTATAGCAAATTCGGCCATAGGAAGCATCTCACTCCAACCCTTTGGAGAATCCGGACATAAAATCCGTAGAATATTCTCAACAACGCGATTAACGCGTTCCGTTTGACCGTCTGTCTGCGGATTATCCGCAGTGGACATGAGGAGCTTGGTGCCCAGCAAATTAAATAACGCTCCCAAAAACTGTCCCGTAAAACGGGGGTCCCGATCCGAAACAACGGAATCGGGTAGACCATGCGGTCGAAAGACACGGTCTAGGAACACTTTTGCTGTTCCTTGTCCATCTATGGACTCTGGCACCGCCTCCAGGTGAACCATCTTGCTCAAACGGTCTTCAAAGACCAATATGCCGGTATTACCGGCCTTATCCTTCGGAAAACCGAAGATAGAATCCATACTGATGGATATCCAACATTCCGTAGGAACGGGTAAGCTCGACAAAGGCGCCGCTAAATTTGCAGAGAGTTTGACCCTCTGACACGTCTCACAGGTGCGAATATACGCACCGACCCACTTATACATCTTGGGCCACCAATAAAAAGCAATTAAAGCTCTGTAGGTCTTATCCCGACCTAATGACCCCCGGTAGGGGCGTCATGTGCCTCAAATAGGACTCTGTACTTTAGTTCCTCATCATGAGGAACAACCACCCGCGGAGTGTCCTCCGCGATCGTGCTATAATATAGCAAACCGTCACAGTACCTTTAACGGTGTAACCGAGCTCTAGCTCGACTTGATAGGGTAGGCTCAGACGAGCCAAGTCCCTTTCCACCCAACGTGCTGATAAGCGCCGTACACTTTGGGTCTTTCTCATACGCCTGGCGTATGAGATCCACCACAGACGAGGTGACGAATGTCACGTGAGCGAGCCCGTAATCGGGACGACCGCGATAACGCGTCTGCAAGCACGTTCTGTTTACCAGGTTTGTTCTTTACCTCAAAGTTGTACTCCGCAAAGAAGGAGATCCAACGGGCCATCCGTTGCGAGAGATGAGGCGACTTTGTCGCTGTCCGTAAGGACGCGTGGTCAGTATAAACCACGAACGGCTTGGAGCCGAGTAGGTGGACCCTAAATTTGACAAGGTCATACTTCATTGCAAGTATCTCCTTGTCATGAACGGGATAATTCCGTTCCGCAGCTTTAAGCTGCGTCGACTCAAACGCAATTACGCGTTCCCTTCCCGCATCATCTGCTTGTAACAAAGCACTTCCGTTTGCGAAATCGGAGGCGTCGCAGACGACACTAAATGGTTTCCCAGAGTCTGGGAGAGCAAGTACGGGAGCTTTTAACAATCTCCCCTTAACCGCTTCAAAAGCGTTTTGGTGTTTGGTTTTCCAACACCAGTCAACATCCTTCTTAAGAAGGTCCGTCAATGGATTCGCCATTTCAGCGTAGTTCTCGCTGTATTTGTGGAGATAATTGGCTAATCCAAGCCACTTCCGTAAATCTCTAAGATTTACAGGCGAAGGCCTCTCCACAATGGATTTCACCTTCGCGGGATCCGCACACACTCCATCCTTACCGATGAAGCATCCGAGGAAAGGAATTTCCTCAGCACCAAAGATACATTTGGATGCGTTCGCATATAACTTATGCTCTCGCATACATTCGAGCACAGCTCGAAGGTGTATCAGATGCGTCTGAACATCAGACGAGTCGCCTTCCGCACGACTATGAACGAATATATCGTCGAAGTACGTCTGAGAGTACTTTCTATGAGGGCGGAAGAGTTGAGTCACCAAGCGATTAAAAGTCGCTGGCGCATTCGAAAGACCCTGTGGCATAACAAGCCACTCCCACAGCGTGCCGCTAGGCGTGATGACCGCTGTAAGCGGAATATCTGACGCTCGCATGAGCACCTGATAGTACCCGTCCACCAGATCTAAGGAGCTGTAAACAATACAGCCTGCCATATTATTCTGGAGGACATCCTTCCGAGGAATCGGACTTTGCATTGGTACAGTAGCTGCATTCAGCTTATTGTACGCATGCACAATGCTCCACTTTCCGTTCGGTTTACGAACACAAAAAGTGGGAGATGAATGGAGAGACTTGCTCTCCCGTACCATCCCTGCCTCTTCTTTCCCCTTGAAGAATGCGTCGATGACGTCGCATTGTTCCTTGGGGAGAGGCCACTGCCTAGTGACGCAGTATTTGTTTCCAGGAACCAAATCGATCGCATGTCGAACTCCCCGATCCGGTGGTAACCCCATCGGCGGGTCGTCACTAATGACATCTCCAAATTCCTTTAGTAAGGAATGGTAAGGGTCCTCAGGATCCGCGAGGATCTTGAGGCCGCTTCGGGCATTCATTGCCTGTTTGGTTTTCACCAAAACTGACTAGTCCATCGTGGATGAGGAGTTCAACTCCTCTTCCGGACGCAACACGACGACCTCGTCGATTTCATCTGCTTTCAAAGCGGTCTCAAACTCGTTGAAGGACATCTCCTCCAACGACAACAGTTCGCCTACCCCAGGTAACCTTTCCAGGCTTATGCCCTCTGTGAAAACACCTGTCACACTATTCAGCCTCCTGTAGGACTGCTGACTACTTCCCTCGGGACTCATCCCGAGACCCAGATGAGGGGAGTCAATTGCCTCATCTACTGGAAGCGCCACGCGCCTATCCACAGAGGTCTCTACCTCTACCACCGGTGACTCGCCGGTCTCGCCTATACCGGCGTAATCGGAATCATTTCCGACGTGCGAAAGAGACGAACTTCGGGTCTCTTCGCTTGGAAGCGCCTCGCGCTTAACCACATGGGTCTATACCCCTACCACAGGAGTCGCAACTTGTTCGCCGGACACGGCGTGGTAGGAATCAATTCCGACCTGTAGAAGAGACGAACTTCGGGTCTCTTCTCCAAGCGCCTCGCGCTTACCCTCAGAGGATTCCACCTCTATCACTGGCGACTCACCAGTCTCGCCTACATCGGCGCGGGGATTAACCGCCGAATCCCCCTCGTTAAGGAACTCTTCCTTAACGCCGTTGGGAATGATCATTTCAGACATCCCAATCTCTGACATCTCACGCCAGAATCGCTTTTGCGATCGAGCAAAGGTGGGTTCATGACTCGCCAATTCTTCACCCGACCGCGGGTGCGTTGAGCCAATGCACTTAGACTTCCAGTCTATCCATGGCTCGTGGCGTTCCAGCCACTTCATGCCCAGAATGAGGTCATACCTCGAGTCCAAATCCAGGACTAGGCAACGTTCTAAGCTATCGAAGTCTGCAAACTTCAGCTTAAGGTCAATCGAGACCTTGGGTACAGTAACCTGTACGCCCGTCGCAATACGGAACGTGAAAACGTCACGAGAACGTGCCTCTAGGGCCTCGGCATACAGCCGACTCTTCTCCACAGAAGACCGTCTGACATAATTGTCAGACGCTCCAGAGGCTATCAAGACTCTCCAAGGCTTATCAAATCCTTTCACGTCCGCAAGGACTACCAACAAACCTGGCTGGTACACCAACTCGGTGCTAGAAAACACCGCTTCCCTCGGGGCTTTGTGCTGTCGTCCCCTACCCTGGGGCTTAACAGCACTGAGGGGTCCCCCAGTAGGGCGCCCGCACCTACTGAGAGCCGTCGTTTCCCGACGGCTTGGACAAGGGCTTTTTCCCCATCCTTGGTCCCTTGTAGCGAGTCTCTCGCTGGTGATTTTTCGGACATCTGTTCTTCAGATGATCCATGCCCCCACACAGGAAGCATCTCAGCGGCCCACGCCGCTGCAACATAGCCAAGAGCTCTGTCTCGAAGCTCTGTGAAAAAGAGTCCGAATGACTCTTAGCGGGAGGTTTCTCCTCCGCTTCGACCTGACTCAGGTCCATGGGCTCGGGACCCACCTTAGAGGAACGGAAGTTCCTCTCGGTGTTGAACGCCATCTTGAATGCCTCTTCCAGGGATTCGGGTCGGCATCGGAACAATTCCGAACGTGCTGGCCCTTCTCTCAGGCCTCCCATGAAGACGGGGATGGACACATCGTCCGAATACGCTTTCGCGTACATCCCTGCCAACAGGGTCTTCAGCTCCTGGATATAAACCTCCAGGTCCTTAGTACCTTGATGGCACCTCAGGAACGCCAGTTGATTCTGGAAAACCAGATCAGGCGTTGCGTACATGTCCATAAGCTTCTGCTTAAGTACCTTCCATGTTGGAAACACGTCCTCGACTGATTCCGAGCATGTAAACGCCCATGTACGGGCTTTGCCCGTAAGATGGGTCATGCAAGTCCCACTTGCAAGTGATCAGCGGTCATGTTCGCTGTGGCGAAGGCCGTTTTGACCTCTCGCAGCCAAACATAAAGGTTGTCACCCTTCTCTCCGGTGAACTCCTTTATCTTAAACGATAATGGAAGGCGCACCCCCGTGGAATGACCTCCACCACACTCGCCTCATAAGCGATGAGGGCATTCACCCTTGCCTTTACGGCTTCAAGGCCCTGCTCCACTAGGAGCTTCATACCTTCTTCCCCCGTTAAGGGAAACAGCCTTTTAAAGGCTTCCTGTTGGACGAGGGTCAAACTATCCCAATCGTCCTGATTCATCCTTTGCAGAGGATGTCTAGTCTACCAACACAGGTGTTGGATTGACTACAAGTGCTACCA